>LBNU01014376.1:47379-86153 GCA_014162995.1 Artemisia annua | reverse complement strand
CAATTCGGTTGTAATACTTGAGACCTACGTACTAAGAAAACAAAAAGACACCGTTAGGCTTATCGTGGGATTGTTTCCCACGATTATCCTCCGGCGTCAGAGTAAGTAATCGGTTTTAGGGTTTGTAGGAGAGTTAGGGTTGTGATATCGTACCTTGAATGAGAGCCGAGATGCCCTATATATATACATACGAAACCTTATCGGTTTCGTGTTCCTCACTCTTCGGCGTGTCAGCCTATATCAGATATTTGATATATATCCCATAAATAAGAGATATCCAATATCCAAACTATAAATAACTTTGGGTTTGGGCCTCCGTGAGCCCAAACCGTTGCCATAGTAGTCCACACTTGGTGGGCTTAAATGCTAGTGACGTCCAATAGTCGGGTTCGTGACCCGAATATAGACTATACGTCATCACCAACGACTTGAAATCCTTGCTATATGTGTGTTATTCTGCCGTGTATATGAGGAGAGGAAGAGTGTGATTTGTGTGTTTGATTATGATGACAAAATGCTATCAAAGGGTCTCCTTAAATAGCCTAAGTTATGGTAAATTCAAATAGTGTTTTAGAGATCACAAGAATGTCTATGAGCAAATGAGGCATGGAGGTTACATGACCCTCCTTGTTCCGTGTGCTAGCATGGGGAAGGGGGTGATTTCAAGACTTAGTTGCTTTCTATGCTTGCAACGTTATGGCATGGTTTGGTTACAAGAAAGAAAATGCATGTTGGTACTACTCCTTATAGCAAGGGTGGTACTAAGTTGAGGCAGGGGAGGGTCCCGGCCCCCCAAACTTCAGGGTTTATACTGTAAAAAATAATAATTTTGAGGGGTAATTTATGAATGTTTCTTAACCTCCCCCCCCCCCCCCCCAAGAAATATAAGGAAGCAAAAAGTCAACCAAGAAACCACAAATGAAAATGGATGGTTCATTGTTTTTTTATGCCTAATACGGTACTACCTACCTACCCTTGTTGTTTGATCAGATGGTTCATTGTTCTTAGAAGTTAATTAGATCCTCATATATTTGTACTATTATAGTCCAAGACTCTAGGTTTGATTCTTTAAATTTAATGCTCTTTAGTCTTTTATCAATCAACTCACTAAAACATGTAATTTTATGATGTAAACATACTTATGTAGGTTACAGGAATTGGTATGTTATGGATTATAGCACATATCCCAGTTTTAGTAAAATCACTATAGAATACTCACAGGAGATGTTTGAGAATAATTGATTGAGTTGTGTTTAGATCGATCATATGTATGTTTGCCATCATGCTTGTACCCATATTAACTATTCGTCTAATATTAAGTGTAGGTGGTTGCGTCACTTGTGTAAATACATTGAAAAGAAAAGAGGATATGATTAGTTTAAATCAGAAAGTTTGTAACATAAATTATAGTTTGCTACTTTACTTAAGCTTAAGCGAATACTAATACTGTAGCTATTTATGAATTGATGTTAGAGGTAACCTTGTGCACTTATTGGAAAACCTAAAAATCAAACACTTGATTCATTTATTATCAAAAGAAAGTTTGGCGATACCACTGACAACATAAGTTCAAATCCCGTAAATCAAGAGAGCAAGCGCACAAAAGCTTCAATAGACGAGCCTGATGAATTTCGAAATCAACAAGAACCCCCAATTTCTGAAAATCCAAGAACAAGTAATATGGAAACTGATTCTAGTTCTTTGGAAAGATATCCTGCAAAACGAAAACTTATGTGGGATTATCCGCCTAATCAAAGGGAAGAAGTAAGAAGAGCATATCTGAACTCGGGACCTTTTCAAATTCATCTCGAACATTTATCATGTTAAAGGTTTAACTAAACATCCCCGTAAGTTTCAATACTCATGGTTCAAAATATTTCCTAATTGGTTAGAGTATTCTCCAACAACACATTTTGCATATTGCTTTCTCTGTTTCTTATATTGTGAGAAACCAAATGTGTGTCAAGGTGCTGATGCGTTTATAGTTGGTGGATTTGATAAATGGAAAAAGGTTAACTATGGAAATAGATGTGCATTCCTTAAGCATATTAGTTGTTTACAACATAAAAATGCCATAGAACTTAGTGAAAATTTATTGAACCAAGCAACACATATTGGAAACATCTTAGAGAAGCAGAGTGTAGGAACTGTCCGAATGAACCATTTACGATTGAAAGCTACTGTTGATATTGTGCGTTGGTTGACATTCCAAACTTGTGCTTTTCGAGGGCATGATGAAAGTAAAAAGTCAAAAAATCAAGGTAACTTTGTTGAACTATTGAAACTTCTTGAATCTTATAATGACGAGCTTGCATCAGCTATATTGAACGCTTCTTGTCATTCAAAGTATACTTCTGGGAAAATTCAAAAAGAAATCCTTCATATTCTTGCAAGTAAAGTTCGAAAGCATATTCGTAGTTAAGTAGGGAACTCTTACTTTTGTGTCATGGTTGATGAGTCGCGGGATTAATAAAAAAAAGAGCAAATGGCCATAGTTTTGCGATTTGTTGATAGAGACGGGGTCATAAGAGAAAGGTTCTTGGATTTGGTACATATTGGAGACACTTCGGCGTTAACCCTTAAAACACATTCGTGGAATAAACTTTTGGAATATGAGTTTGTTACTAGCAAAATTCGTGGTCAAGGATATGATGGTGCTAGTAACATGAGAGGGGAGTGGAATGGATTGCAAACGCTTGTTCTTAAAGATTGTCCTTATGCGTATTATTTTCATTGCTTTGCTCATAGATTACAACTTGCTTTAGTTGCCGCGGCAAGAGAAGTTATCCCAGTTCACCAATTTTTCACATACTTGACTTCCATTATCAATATAATTTGTGCTTCTAGTAAGCGTCATGATGAGTTACAGAAAGCTACGGCAATTGAGACGAAGAAGTTATTGGAACTTGGTGAAACCAAAAAAGGTAAAGGAGCAAATCAAGTTAGGACATTAAACGAGCTGGTGATACCCGTTGGAGTTCTCATTATTTTTCAGTTTGCAGCTTGCTTAGTATGTATAGTTCTACTTTTGTTGTTCTTCAGGGTATAATTGATGACACATCTTGCTATCCTTCTCAACGTGGAGATGCTGATGGAGCTTATTGCCAGGTGAAATCATTTGATTTTGTCTTTATTTTGCATTTGGTAAAGGAAATAATGGGGAAGACGAATATTCTTTCTCAAGCTTTGCAAAAGATATCCCAAGATATTGTCAATGCTACCGAGCTAGTTTCAGCAATAAAGAAAAGTCTTAATGACTTCAGAAATCATGGATGGGAAATCTTTCTCACTACGATAAAGTTGTTTTGTCAAGTGCATCAAGTTGATATACTTGATATGAATGCTCCAAATAAATCTAGTCGTTACCGCCCTCGATCAAAAGATAATCATGTAACTTTTGACATTAATATCGAGTAGACCTTTTGCTTTCTACCATTGACAAACAACTACATGAGCTGAACAATAGATTTAGCGATCACATGATGGAGCTCTTAACTCTTAGCTCTTATTTAGTTCTTAAAAAGGATTCTGAAAAAGTTTTATACTGATCAGCTTTGTCTTCTTGCTGAAAAATATTATCCTACAGATTTTACACAGCAAGAGAGACTTCGATTAAGACATGGGATGGAGCTTTTCCCTATTGAAATGAAAAATAACCAGAATCTTAGTAATACATCAAATATTGTAGATTTATGCACACGTCTTGTGGAAATTGATAAGTGTGAGACATATAATGTGCTTGACAGATTGATTCGGCTAGTCTTGACACTTCCAATTTCTACTGCTACAACTGAGAGAGGATTTTCAGCGATGAAAATATGTAAAACTCGACTTTGCAATAAGATGGTAGATGAGTTTCTTGCAGATAACTTGGTGGTTTACATTGAAAAAGAAATTGCTGAAAAGTTTGATTCGAACTCTGTAATTGATGAATTTAAAGCCCTTAAAGGTCGTAAAGCTGATTTGTAGTTTTTAGTGTTGAAAAGTTGTAATTTTTTGGGTCCTAATGGAATAGTTATCGGCTTTATTTTACACGTAACTTTTTGGATTTCTAATTTTTAATATATACATATATCTTTTTGGACTTCTAATATATAAGGGCTTGTGTTTCGAATTTTCGGCCCTCCCATAAAAAATGTTCTAGTTCCGCCATTGCCTTATAGATAGCCAGTTTTCTAGAGTTAAAAAGGGAGGGATATTTTGATTTTTGAAATGCATAAGCGTATTGTGTGTATATAATGTAAGGGTGGTAAATTGGTTAGGCATTGCATGCCTGCACGAGACTTAATGCAAGGCTAAGATGATTTACGTAAAACTTCTGGAACCAAATGCAAAGACTTATAAAACATGCTCATGACTGTAATAATGTACTTAGTTGATATAGACTAAATTTAGTCTAGTGCTGGTATACGTTCAAAGTTGTTTTTCGTTGTACGTGGGTTAACCTAACGGTTATACGTTAAAGAAAGTATTCACGTCTTGAAAGTAAAACGTTTAAGTTTAGGTTTTAGTATCAACTTGAAAAATGTCATATGTCACACCATGTATCCAAGTCACAAAATGGTCAACTAACCCATTTTGGTCTTGTACATGTGTATGTGTTGTTTGTGGTTTATGTTTATTGTGTAGCCAAGACACCTCAATGGTGATTCCTTGACCTATGGATCCCTGCCTTAGAACAACAGGGAGCAACGATCTAGGGGAAGCTTTGAAGAAGTTTACTTACAATTAGTGTATCTCAATCTAATTTTTGGTATCTCTATACTTGAAGACCCTTTTTGCTTCGATAAAAGGGGGAGAAGAAATCAAAAGCCAAAGTGAAGATTCAAGGACGTTTTAATAAGGTGTTCACCAAAATTACGCACAAATCATTCAAGCATGGCTAGCTTCATCATCAAGTGTCGAATAATCAAAGGCCTTCAAGCTAGCAAGTTAAAGACGCAAGCTACATCAACAATGTCCTTCTCATGCTTCGTAAGTAATTTTATTTGCTTTCGAAAATATCTTTGTCATCATCAAAAAGGGAAAGATTGTTGGTGCAATGATGACCAAAGCCTCCATAATGTTTTAATGAAGACAAATATACACTCGAGACACTTAAAATCACAAGCCATAGCCAAAAACTAAGAACACTCAAGATCTAATGTCCAGAGCATCAATCACGGTTGGTTTTGTGTTTCTGGTTTTTCCAAGTCGGCTTTCCTCTTACCCGAATAAGATGCTTCTTTAAATATAGGTTCGTACATGATATTTGAGATATTTACTTTAATAATTAGACTTAGAGAGATGCCCAAAACAAGTCCCATCGGTTTTTCAAAACGCCAACTCATAAACGTTTTTACGAAGAATCTAGCCAAGGAAAAATTGTTTTTTCCTCAAACCTATGAGGTTTATACTTTCACTAGAACTTCAAAGGAAAGTATTTAAGTGATCATAATCCTTACGCTCGATTTTACTAATATCGTAACGGTTTTACTCCCTTATTGGTCATTTAAGCCGATGTCACTTTGTGTAAATGCAACTTTCTTATTTATGCCGGTTTCCTTTGATGCAAAGCTCTCTTCTAACCTGCATTAAGATGATTAGTGAATGACTTAAGTGTTGGATAACTAAGGATTATCAAGTTTAAATGCTTAAGTTTGAATTCTTGAAGTATAAACATCCTTTGTATGATTTAAATATCCCAATCAAACATTCTCTTATACATCCTTGTACTTCTTGTCCCCTACACCACAATACAATCTACTATATTCTCTTATATCTCCTTCATTCCATAGAAATCCACCACACACTCTTCTTTTTTCTCCCAATAAACTAATAACCACCCTTAGCCTCCAACATTCATTTTCTTCACCACACTCTTCATATGTGTTCTTGGATTGGCCACATCACCTTCTTACACACCTATCATTCTACTACATCCTCACACTCTCTCAACATTTAGGTTTTGAATTTGAAATCACTCGTCAAATGCACTCAAATGCACCATACATTCACACACACACACACACACACACACACACACACACACCCACTCACAACTATTCTAATTTGAATTTGAATTATAACACCTCCTCAATACAACACACTTCCTCTCACGATCACCAAAAATTCAAATTACAACCTCTTGATAACTCTTTCCTTACACAATCTATGACATACTCACTCACACAGTATCACCTTTCTTCTCCAAGTTTAAGCTTGCCAACTCATATCTTACTCACACACTCTTACACAATCACTTACACACTCAACCCTCTTACATCATACAACTCATTCTCTAACAACTATTATTTGAATTTCAGATTTGAGAGGCAAGGTAATAACCAGCCCTTGAGGAATACACCAAGATATTACCCAACACACAATGCCCAATGGTTCTTTCTCTTCTCTTCCATATTGGACTAAAACCCCTAACTATCTAGTTATCACTTCACAAATGTTTATAAGCACCAAAACCTTGGCTAATTGGGTTGGTTAACTTTATCCCACTTTGAATATTGGAATGTTATTGGAAAAGTCAAAGGTGAAGTGCAATTGGCGGTTTAAGAAGAGATGAGTATAAATAAACAAAACCGAGAAAATTCTTGGGTGTGGCCTACACGCTGGTTGACGAGCCAAGGCATGCCCGACGCGTTAATCATATCTGGGTAGGGCTGAGCATCGGGCCGAAACCGACCCGTCCCGACCCGACCCATCCCGAAACCGACAAGCTGGAAAATCCTAACCGAATCCCGACCCGAGTCTAGTTCGGGTAATCCCGACTCCCGACCCGAGTCCCGAAACGAAACCTGTTTGTATGGTATTCTTTGTCTTTTCTCGTGTAATCCTGACTCCCGACCCGACCCGAGTCCCGACAATCTGGAAAACCTTAACCGATTCCCGACCCGAGTATAGCTCGGTTTATGTTGGTTGGTGTCGGTCGGAGTCGGGTGTCGGCCGGTTTTCGGCCGTCGGTCGGGATTGCTCAGCCCTATATCTGGGTATTACTTGGTTTTGTCTATACTCACCTCTTATCTTTTAAATTCTCACCTCTTTCCAAACATTCTTTTATCCTATTTTCTTTTCTCTTTACCCTCTAAGGAGGTGTTTCTTTTTTTCTTTAGCTAAGGGACTATGTAGGTCCTACGTGGGCCCATGTCTCTTAATCCCTCTATATGGGGAGAGGGACTTATTTTATGGTTTGTGAATATAGAGGGATTAGTGGAAATTTGTGGGCTCCACATAGAAAAGAAACATTATTAAATGATTATGTGGACCCAAGTGGTCCCTATCCCTTAGCTAAGGGAAAAAAGAAACACAACCTAAGTCTACTATCTTATTTTGTTCTAACTTCTCTTCTATTATCTACTGAAAGAAAACTTCTTCTGCAAGAGAGATTCACTAGAACCTAATCCACTCTTATGAATGTGTTGAGGGTCTTCTTCTCTACACAATTTCTATTAGAATCGAGTCTCTAGGCTAAGTTAGGTTATCTCAAAGAAACAAACATTTATAATAATTTGGAGTTTAATTCCGGTTGTGGATAAGCAAAGGTGTAATCTAGTCTTGTATCTTGGTGATCAAGCCGAGACTGGAGGTATAGTTGGGATTTGATACTTCCGGTGGGAAAGTTCTTTGTAGTCTTAGTGGAAAGTCGAATCACAAGATTCTTGTGGGTGGTTTCCGAGGGCTAAAGGCAAACAAGACTAAGCCAAAGAAACCAACAAAGATCTAAGCATGGCAACGCTATGAGGCCTAAAGCTAAGGCAAAGCAAAAGAAACAAGAGATACCACAAAACACCTAAAGCCTAAAGGAAACAAGTAAGGGGGCTCTAAATCTAAAAACGCAAGGGCTAAGACTACTAAGAGACACCTATGAGGCCTAAACGTAACTACTATCTCACATCCTCGAGCAACCTAGCCCAAACTACTCGCAGATTCTAATCCTATCTCTCCACACATTTCTATATGAGATCATGTCATCAGACAAAAGAAGTTCCTTTATGTCTTGTTTAAGTGTATCTTCTCATCTAATTGTATGAGATGAAAATTAATAGATTGAGGTTGGATTTATTTATTTATTTATTTATATATTTTTTTCGCTTTGAAGTAAATAGTTGAACAATCAGCTGAAAATATTAAAAACGATTTGCATTAGAGATGGCTCTTAGATGTCTACCACCTACTAATTCAATAACTAAAACGTTGTTTTAAAATTTCCATTACTTTTAGTATAATTTTCATTACTTTCGTATGTTTTAAGGCTAGCCTTGAAGACTTGAGCCAATTGACTTATGACAAGCCGTATATAATTGTGCTAGCTGTAAGGCGAGCTGTTGCTGTCGTTTGATTTATTGATCTTTTTTCATTCATTTTGTAATCTTGCTTATTTAATGTCTTTAACTTTTAGTTTTGGTTGTACGCCAAGGCACCACTATCTTTACACCACAAGAAACGCGTGTAACAAAAGGGGATTATTAAACTAGTGACATTTAAGTGTGACAATTAGAGTTTTATACTTTTATAAATGAGTGTATGTAGTAAATAACTTTATATGGTTATACCAACATTTTTAAAGTGAAGAGCTTTATTTGATCTCTACCTGTTAAGCGGTAACCTCAAACTTTATTATCTGATAGAGGCGGAAAAAATGATTATTTTAAGTTTATAAAATGTATAGAAAAATGATTGTTGTGTCTGCCAATCATGTCTACAAATTTATCTAATGATTTGATTGGCTGATTTCAAAAATAAAAATTTAGAGAGAGAAAGTACATAATACAATTGTACAAGTGATTTATGCATTAGCCATATTTTTTGGCTTGTATTGTAAGTCTAAATAACACTACTTAAATGTATATATCGTTATATATGGGTAATGAATTGGAATGCATTAAAGATGTGTGTATGTTCACAGACTTATTTATATAAATATTTATAAAGGTTTGGTAAAACCGTGAACTGGAATGTTAAGCTTCATAAAGTATTTAAAAAGGTGGCTGTAACTGTAGTTAAAGTGAAGAAATGTGAAATATTTAATTTAATAGCCAGATGCCAAACACAAAAATTTGTTATCGTGTACAATTTGTTTGACTGATTTAAACCAAGTAGAAATTCTAACTTCAAGAATATTTTGAAATATTTTGGACATTATTTTAAGCTAAAGAATATGATATGATGTGTATTTTATAATGAATAAAATATATGAATAATAAAGTATTGGGAATATCTTGTTGGAGTTTCGAAATCACTTGAATGATTATGCAATTATTATTATTTATTTTATTAAGGTGATATTACGACCGAAAACCTATGGGCACTGATTTTGAGTACCAGCTACCGACACCTTTGTTTCTTCGTCTGATTTTCATGTTGTTATATGTATTTATTTAATAATATTTGTGTCAGAGGCTAATTTACTTCTGCTTGTTAAAAACTAATCTAATGCTATGGAACTTCAAGTTATACATGCATGGACTTTCGCAAATTTACGAGATTTCCATATGTATATGTTTTCAAATCCCTTTCGAAGACCAACCGGAATGGGTGCGAGGGAGAAGAGGTGAGGCCTCACCTCATCTTGCACTCCGAAAACATCAAACACACTCACGACTCAAACCAAGCAACAAAGGTGACTGGCTCATCATTCGGTTTTCGTGCAAGCTTTATATTATTTATTAGATTTGTGAGTGTATGTGATATTTAATGGGATATATTTGTATTAAGTGGTTATTTTAATAAAAAGTGAGGAGAAAATGATCAAAACAAGTGAAAAGTAAGAAGGACTGAGGGGAAATGGTATAATATAGAAAACTGAGATGATGCTGACGTGAATAGTGAAAGATGGTGACCACTCCCTTTAGCCTAAAAACTCCCTTTAGCCTAAGAGCCCATTTGGGTGTCATATCACTAGATAAAATTTCTCAATATTTATGTTCAGTTTTTAATGAATTTTGTCATTTGAAGAAAACGTAAACGTGTAAGTCATAATTAACTATCATTTAAGGAGATTGATAAATTATCATGACACTTGATCAATAGCAAACTGATTTACTTCATTCCACTTAAACTTGAATGAAATCACACAAACACAAAAAACTGGAACCATACTACTTCTAACTACAACACAAGTCAGTTCACCTAATTACACGCAGCCTCAAGTATGTTCACATTTTTATATTGATATCAAATTAATGAGAAGAGATGCATTGAGAATAATTATTGAAATGAAAAGAGTTAGGAGAAATTTTAGCTATATATCTCAAACAAGGAAAGAGAAATAGTTAGAAAATATATTTATGTTTGTGAGTGTATCTAAAATTTGTGGTTGTNCTCATGACACGTCATTCCTCATAAAACCATGCATGGTTCATGGAGCAACAAAATTTTGAGTGATCGTCACATTAATAACCGAACAAAGTTTTGAATTATTTAGTGTGTGTGTGAGTGCATTGTGGGGTACATTTGTATTTGAGTGGGGTACGCTTGTATTATTGGTTTCATGTTAACCACTACATGATTTTGATGGTGCGAGTGAATTCTGATGTGAAGTTGCGGTGACGATGATGAGTTTGGTCACCATTAGTGCTAGTTTTACGGTCGGTCTAATAATAATTAAGTGTGAAGTTGCGGTGACGATGATGAGTTTGGTCACCATTTGTGCTAGTTTTACGGTCGGTCTAATGATAATTAAGAGTTGTTCATGGTGTGATGATCAAGACTTTTAGTGATTGATCAGTTTAATTTGGTTGGTAGTGTCAGTGTAATACTAGCTTTATTTATTTATTTACTTATTTATTTTAATGCAAGTTATCCTCTCCGTTCTAATTTATTTGCCCATGTTATTATTTTGGATTGTTCTAAAATATCTGTCCACTTTGATATTTTAACTAATCAAGTGAGACTTTAGTGAGTAGAAATAATATTTGATTAGTAAAAATAATAGTTAGTGAGAATTTTTTAAACTGTGTGCAATATGAAAGTGGACTAATAAATTGGGACGGATGGAGTATTAAATAAGGATTAATGTTATATAAATTTCAACGTAAAATACGGTGCTAATTGGAATTTATGAAGATCAATTCTGTTGTTGTTTTAAATTTCGTCGATGTTTTGGAAAGTAGTTGAGCTATATGCAATGATATATTTAGACTCGCATACGCAAGCCCGATGTCATTTTTATAATACTGTTGGTCTTAAATACATAGAAATGTCGACAATATTCGGGTAGACTGCCTCCAGTGAAACCTTTTAGCTAGGTTCTCTTGATAGCTGTTTGCTTTTCTAAAGGTTTCGAATGAACGTGGTATCATTTTAGAATACACATGACAATCAAAGTTTTATATGCTATGTGTTACTATAACCATATAAACAGCTAGTGAAAATATTGACTTAACATATAGATGATGGCGCGTAACTTTCTCATATCTTGTATTTCCATTCATATATTGGCTGGAGGTAGGCTGTGTATTAGCTAGTCTTTGCTTGTATCTTGTGCAGAATAGTACAGTATATGATCAGTTTGTTTGTAATTTTTATGCACTTTCGTGATTAATATAATTCACCTTTAATTTTCACAAAAACATATATTGTATTTCTGTTCATTTTGATGGAATTTCTAGCATTCTAACCAAGTTATCCGAAAAGCGTTAAATGAACATGTACATGAGATGAGCTGATGAGACAGACACTTGGTGGCATACTAAAACTAAGGGATTAGAAACTAACGGCCGGCTTGCTTATTTTCAGGCCACAATAAGGATACCTGCAGTGATGCTCGACAATCGACATAGAAGATTGGATTCAATACCCGTGGGCTCTGTTTGGCTATAAATATAACTTTCTCCCATTAACTTCTAACGTAAAAAGTTGTGTATACAATTTCTGAAACTCAGGTATGTTGCTAATGTTGCTTCTATAGTTGTTGAAGTTTTAAAGGATGATGGCAACAACATGAGACAACTATATAAACTTAGTGGGCCAAATATCTATATACTACATTAGTGCAACTTTCTTATCAGTACATTTGGGTTGAGAATGGGCAAAATTCTCCACATGAGCTCATATTGCTACAAGTACTATACTCAACGGTATTGACCTAATACACAGAAAAGCTCACATTACAACCATTTTTGTAAGGTAGGTAACATAGTTCCTGAATATACGTAAAGTTACTCCGCGTCAACAGAATGCATATCCATCTGTGACCTTGAGAACCAAAACCTATTATTTATCTTGTTTTTGCTTGAGAATAAACTTTTAATTTAAACAAGATGAAATGTAGATGTAATTTGAAAAGAAAAAAATTCACAGTAAAGCATACCTCTTTGAGATTTTAACCGAGTTAGTGATAATATTCAAGGAGAAAATCAATGCAAAATGAGGTAGGTGCAAATCTGGAAGTGACACTGAATTGAAATTTTATGGCAACATTGTTAGTGTGTATGAACAAGGCAAGTATGATAGCATAAGACTGTGAAGCATCTATCATATGAAAAGGACATATAAATATATTAGTAGAGAAAAATCACAGCAAGGATAAGCAAATGTCGTGAAGATGTGCTTACCAAGTAGTTAACAAAAAATATTATTTCCTATTTGAAGTTCTAGTTTCATAAATAATATTGTCTAGTTATTATGTAATGATTTTTAATACCGGGAAACTGTACCTAAAGACGGAACTGTGTTTTTATAAAGTGCTTAATAGGTAATTGACCAAAGCATCAACAAATGCTTCCTGGATCGTTCAATCTTGGTCTAATATAAAATTTACAACTATAAATTGGAGGTATTAATTATGATAAAGGGTTTTGTTAATGAGTAGTGTTAATAACATTTTTTTTTTTTTAAATAATAGTTGTGCATAAAGTTGGTTAGTAGAAGAAAAATTCAAGGATGAGTAGGTTTTATTATATGTACAAATAAACAATGTATGTCCTAATACTTTGTTAATAGTTATGATCATGTTCCAAAGCAAAGGGTTCAGGTGTTGTCATGTTAATACCAAGCATGACTCGTCCCTTCTTCACCCTTCTTCACCATTGCTATGTGGAACTTAGATGTGCATATAAATAAGACGCATTATCACATGAGAATATGCAAAAACACAATTACTACTTTGTATTCAAACAAACAAAAAGTTCTAGTTTATAAGAAATAACTGCCAACTTTCGAGCTAGGCATTCCTAAGTGTCAAAATATAATGGAATCACTCCAAGTCCAAGTCCAAGAAGAGAGCATCCTAGTTGAGAAAGTGTGCCAGATTTATGAGAAACTTTCGAAGCTTGAAACACTCAAGCCCTCTAAAGATGTTGACAACCTCTTCACTCAACTCGTCCATGCATGCATCCCGCACTCTTCTATTAATATAGCCAATCTTCCAGCGAATATACAGGAAATAAGGTCTAAGCTCATTAGACTTTGTGGTCAGGCCGAGGGCCTACTTGAAGCTCACTTCTCCACAATTTTAGGATCTTTCAAAAATCCTCTTCATCATCTTAATATTTTTCCTTACTATTCCAATTATCTCAAGCTTGGTCGTCTCGAGTATGACATCCTTAATAAACACTATTCCACCACATCAGAAACCCCTAAGCGTGTCGCGTTTGTGGGGTCGGGCCCATTACCTTTCACCTCAATAGTCTTGGCTTCTTACCATCTCAAGGATACAACTTTTCACAACTATGACATTGACTCTATGGCAAATTCCATGGCTTCTCGTCTGGTTTCAGCCGATCATGACTTGTCCAAAAGAATGGTGTTCCACACTGCCGATATAATGGATGTGACTGATGAGTTGAAGGATTATGATGTGATTTTCTTGGCAGCACTTGTGGGGATGAATATGGACGAGAAAAATAAAGTTATTAAGCATTTGGCTAAGTACATGGCACCTGGTGCCATACTCATGCTAAGGAGCGCCCACGGTGCCCGTGCTTTTCTTTACCCCGTGGTTGATCCTAATGTTCTTCATGGGTTCAATGTTCTCTCGATTTTCCATCCAGACGATGATGTCATTAACTCTGTTGTGATATCGCGTAAGATTGTGGAACCGGTTAACATTGATAATAACTATCTTCATTTGGATATTGGCTCTCTCATGGCATCAAGTTGCAAGTACTGTGATATCCAACCATTCAACCATCCACTTGGTCATATGAAAATGATTGATGAGTCGATGTGATCATTCTGTTTTGAATCATAATGCTCAAGTCACAAACATATGGCTATATGTGTGGCTAATGGTGTGTGACTAAATGTTTGTCTCAGAAAAAGTTTTCTGTTGTGTTTCCAAATTTTAAGAAATAAATAATCATTTGTGATGTCAAAAAGAAAGTCATTAAATTAATGCTATTTCCATAATGATTTCACTTGTGTCTCCCTATATACTCAATCTATGATTAGAGAATCAAAGTCAAATCCAGAAGCTGGAAAAGGGAAGTGATATTGTTTGAAATGAGATGCTCTACATATGATTATCAAAATAAATTGAAAGTTGTGATCAGAGTGCATAGTAGATCCCTAATTAAAGGCACTTAAGGTAATCAATAGTCATATTGCAGACTGAATTCCAACTACTTAACAAAGAAGGAATCATATATAGGAGCGGTGCTTATACTTTTCAGAACTTATTAAAACATGGTGACAAGAGGTGTCGGCATGCATTACGATATTATGTCATTTGTGTGATGAAGATGTCGAGTGTGAAGATCACTGGTTCAGAATCAGATATGGTCCAAAATCAGGAGTTGGTGGGGTGGGCAAAGAACCATTTGCTGAATGCTGATGTATCTCACCTTATTGACGAGTGATCTGTTGTGCAATCTATTGGATACGCAAGGCCAGTAATGCCTGGTGATCTTTCAAAGGATGAAGCTTAACTAGCTTAAGATAGTTAATAAGATTATTGTTAGAAACTCCGATATTTAATGGGTCTATTTTAATGAGTGTCGGCCTTGTTTCTAGTTTCTTGACAGCATGTCATGGAGTTCCAATAAAGTGTAGTCGCTCAAAAAATATATAAGTTTATTAGTATATATAGAAATAGCTTTAAACTAAATTGTGGTTTTTACTATGGGTTGGTTTTGGTCAATGATTATATCAGTACTTAATTTACCAGTATATTTCTTGTTCCATATAAAACAACACCGTGTACTAAGGGTGCAAGTCTACATCAACTGGTATTCCGAGCTCTTCATTGTTTCCATATTTTGTTGCCACGCTCATGCTGAAACGCTTCTTTATATGATGAATCAAATTATCTTAAATCTTTGTTTTCTAAGAAAATGAACTTATGTAGGAAGTCATTTGAGATTGTCCTCAGTATGTTAACGTTCCTATCCCTATTGCCAAAGCACCCCACATGTGCTTTGTAGTTTTTGTTTTTTGAGTTATACATTCAGAGAATCAAAGTTACTGGTTTGCCTCTGTAGGTGCGCAGTCCTGGTCCTCAGAAGAGCTTATCACAAGCAGGAGCCCTACTAGGGATAAAAATCCCTGCTAGTCACAGCCCAAGACCAAAACTGCAATCTTTCACCAATGGATGCCGTGTTGGTTAGCCATTCACGACTAATGAGGTAGCAAGAAGTTAACAAATCAGTACCAGTAATGATCTAATATGTTGTAATATGAATTAAGTGGTTTCTAGGATTAGAAATACGTTCTGTGCTAATATAGACGGTTTGATCAGTCAGAGACTCAATATATTCGAAATTGACCCATTCAGTTTGATTTTATGCTGAAGTGACTGTTGCTAACATGAGCTGGAATTCTAAACTGATGTATCTCTTGCCATGTTGATGCTATTCAGAGACCCCTTTTGAGAATGCATTGTCCTTGACCTTCTAGTGCGAGTTTTAGTTGGACCAGATCCTTCTATAATTTCTGAATAACCAGTTTCTCCGTTTATGAACGAAGTAATATGTAGGTTGCTTGCTTTTTGGTATAAACCAGTAATATGGTATAATTGATTTGGTCATGATCTTGTGTATGGTTTTATTTTGTTAGTACTGAAAATGACCATTGGCCTTTTCATTAAACATTATCATTTACACATACTGGATCTTGATAGCTATAATAGAGAAAAGATCTATTGTGGCAGATGGTTGTGATGTTAATATTGTGATCTGTTGATGTTGTATATAGTCTTATATGCATATCGGTAGTTGAGTTTGGTTGTGGTCCAGAAAATATTGTTTGCTCCCTGTGTTGAATTCCCTTGAGTTACACTCTCGCTCTAAGCTCTTCCCGAGCTTTGTTATTTTGTTAATTCCCTAAAATGTCACATTTTATACGTTGGTTGGGTGATTGTCACAAGAGTGATCTGAAAGAGTAACCGCCTTTTCCATGATATTCTGACACGATAAATTTCTGGTATGCTTGTCCGAAATTTGGTGCTGTCAGAAATCTGTAAACAAATTGTGTTAAGCTGTAGCACAAGTGTTGGTGAATGTAGCCGTGAAGTAGTAGCCGATGTGTGTTTGTTGAAGTCATTGTAGCTACTGCGCTATGATGTGCAGTTAGAGGAGGTAGATTGTTAAACCTCTTGCCTGATGCCTTGATTAAATAACAGGTCTTGTGATTCATCTAGAAGGCTATCCTGTAGCACAATTAAAAGTACTGTCTTTGAACATATAATAAGGTTACCTCAACACAGTTAATGACATTGAAAATCACCAGGACTAGTGCCTGATGGGGTATTTGCATACCATTTGCTCAAGGTTTTGGACTAGTGGAGTCTAATGCAATTTGTTTCATAGTTATCAGTGATGAGAATTGTGAAGAGAATTGAAATGCTAACATTTCAAGGTGAGAAACCGACAAATTTTGTCTTCCATGGTCCATAAGTCACAACATATGCAATATTATTGACAACTTTCTGATGCCCAAATCCATTACACTGAAGTGATGTAGAGAGGGTTGACAAGTAGTTGTTTACAGATCCATACGAAAGTACTAATGAACATTCCCAACTGTGTTGGATAAGGTGTTATGTTCGCACAGTGTCAACCTGCTTTACAAGGTAAACTGGTAAAGGGCCAACTTTCACCTTTATCAGTATTTTGAATCACTACGTGTCTTTCTATCAAGTAAGTGACACCTTACTCAAATGTGGAAGTTGATGTTACACTTTACATCCGAACTCACTAGTTATTCTGGTAATCACACTTGTACATGAGGAAATGATGGTAAATCAATCCAAGAAATGACTTCCATTGGACTCGAGCTCTGATCACTACCATTGTGTCGCCTTGTAACTCTCATCCTGAGGGTGCCTTCAGAGACAAATGCAACTGTATGATGCCAATATCACACAAGTATCCCAAATACTACTTATCTGTAAACCAAAAAAAAAAAGTACGCCAAATACTTGTCCTTTCTCTTCAAAACTGTTTTTTAGCTAACGCATGTCATGTAATATAATTCCAATCTAAGATACTTTGAAACGAATTGAAGATCGTGCATTTTATGGTAAAGGTGTTGGTTCGACTAGTCTTTTGTTCATCTTCTTATATAGCTCCAACTTCCATTTCTGTTGTTAAAACAAGTTTAGCCATCTAAGTTCCAAATAGTAAGTTTTGAGCCTAATAAATGTTTTGCATCAGTTATGTAAACTTGACATTATACAATCCTCATCATTAATCTAATTTGACGAATGTATTGGGAATCATACTCTGGATGCGCGAAGTTTCCTCCCGTGATATGAGTTATTGAATGTAATATGACACTAATATGATTTGCTTTGTTGATTGGTTATGGAGCTATATAAGCCCATAATACAAAAGTAGTTAAGGGGAACTACGAAAGACATCATAATCTATACTACTTATAATGCATTTAAACACTTCCCTCCTATTAACTTTTTAAGATTTCTTAATATAGATTTTAAGTAAATACTACTTATAAAATATAGTTTACAAGTACTTAAAGCACATGTAAAAATAAAAAAACACTATTCATCTAATACAATTAATACAATATTAAAAACACTCCTTCACCAAAAAATACAATGTACAATATAATTAAGCTTCCACCCTTTCATTAAAAAAAAAAACAAAAAAAAAACAAAAAAAACTATTAATACAATTAATACACTATTAAAAACAGTCCTTCACAAAAAAATATAACTTTTTAACCACAATATGCAATATAATTAAGCTTCCAAAATACTAAATATGAGATCCAACAACCCGAAACAATAAAGGATTTCTATGAACTACAAGGTGAGATTAAGCAATAATATAACTTAAATACACTAAAGAAACACAAATAACTAAAAATNCGCCGCATCGCGCGGATACCCTGCTATTCTCTAGAATACAATAAGACAATATCAATTACAATAAATCACTTGATAATATCAAATCAATATCAATAAATGTACACCTAACACTCCCTCGTAGTTTGAGCAGGAGGGCAACAAATACTCAAACTAGAAGTAACACTTCAAATAATGCCGAAGGCAGGCCTTTAATAAAAATGTCAGCATAGTAAACTAGGAAAAAAAGTATATTAACATAGTAAAAAGGATAATTTTAGTCGACTCGTAACAAAACCATACCAACAGTCGACTTTAATCGACTGGTACAAACGGTCGGCTAAGTCAAATGGTAACACAACCGTACCAACGGTCGACTTTAGGGGCTGGTACCAACGGTCAACTTTAATCGACTGGTAACAAAGATGTACGAACAATCAACTAATTGACAAACAATAAACTTATGCATTAACATAAAAAGAAAAGATGATAAAACGAAAGTTGGTTCTAAAACTTCAACCTTCAAAGAACCTTTTAAACAACCGGGGCGTGTTTTTCCCTAGAAAAACATAAAGATCACAGATTTAGAATAAATTGTGGTTTATTTTGGTTACGGATTAAAGGGAGCCATCCAAACCTCCGGCGTGTAGCCGGCGACGAAAAAGCTTATGTTTTGTGGATCTTAATGGCCTGATACCATATGAATGAATGTAATATGACAGTAACATGATTGCTTTGTTGATTGATTATCGATTACAATATGGGGAGCTATATAAGCCCATAATACAAAAGTATTTAATGGAACTACTAAAGTCATCCTAATCTCCAGCTAGAATACAATAGGACAATATTAATTACAATAAATCACTTGATAATATCAAATCAATATCAATAAATGTACAGCTAACACATACAATGTACAATCTATGCAATATACGATATTTGCATCAAACAGCTATCCATGTGTATTTTCATCCTCATTGCATATATAGTGTGCAATAATAATCATTGGTGGTGGCCTAGTAAAATACTTAGCTACCATGATCACTAATGTCTGAAGTACCTATGGCTGCAAATAATTAAGTAAACAATCCGAGTGGTGCTGCGCTAAAAAATATGCGAAAACGGAGAAAAAAGTAAAAAAAAAATGACGAAAACGGACGAAAACGTAAAAAACCAGAGAAAACATATAAAAACGGACGAAAACGTAAAAAAAGAGAAAAACGTATAGAAACAGACGAAAACGTAAAAAACGGATAAAAGTAAAAAAGACGGATAAAAACGTAAGAAAACTTATAAAAACGAATAAGTTCAAAAAAAAGGCTAAAAGAATAATATTTGGGTAACATTTCACCTTAGACGCGTAGTCCAGTGGTTAGGCCGCTGTGTTTTGACCTTGCAGACCAGGGTTCAATCATTGCTATTCGCCTTTTTTAATTTACTTAAAAAAAAGGACTAATGGTGCAATACCGTTACTCCAGAGGAATAGTGGTGTAAATATTTTCTATCTCGTTAGGAGATAGCGGAGAAATAATTTGCATCGTTAGTCCTTATTTTAACCGAGGGATGTATATTGGTTAACTTTGCTTAATGGAAGGATGTATCTGTTGCAACTTTTGGAAAGTGATGTATAGTGTGAAATGTGGTAAACCGCATGGATGTATTCTGGAGTTTACTCTTAAAATAAATTCGACACATTTGACTTTAATCGTAGTGAGGCTTTGGCTTAGTCAAAAAACTGCCCCCCTACATCTTTTTTATTTTATTTTAATAAATAAAGTAGCAAACAGAAAATAAAAACAAAATCCTTGTTTATTAAGCTATATAAGAGCTTTAAAGTACATTTAATAGTATCCAAAAACATATATGAAAGAATTCAAAATAAGATATCTCTAACAATCTAAACAAGTTAAGTTGTAATGTATGCAGACTGAAATGTATGGGCACACTAGACTCCATTTTGAATAAATCTTCAACTGTGGAAGTGGAGAAATCCTTACTAGTGGTAGCAGTTGAGAAATCCTTATCGGTGGAAGCGAATAGGCGTAGCAAGCCATTAAGAGTAATGAAATTGGTGGTACTTTTTTTTTCTTTGCATCGCGCGGGTACCGTGCTATTCTCAAGAATACAATAGGACAATATCAATTACAATAAATCATTTGATAATATCAAATCAATATCAATAAATGTACACCTAACACTCCCCCGTAGTTTGAGCAGGATGGCAACGAATACTCAAACTAGAAGTAACTCTTCAAATAATGCGGAAGGCAGGCCTTTAATAAAAATGTCAGCATAGTAAACTAGGAAAAAAAGTATATTAACATAATAAAAAGATAATTTTAGTCGACTCGTAACAAAACCGTACCAACGGTCGTCTTTAATCGACTGGTACCAACGGTCGGCTAAGTCAACTGGTAACACAACCGTACCAACGGCCGACTTTAGGGACTGGTACCAACGGTCAACTTTAATCGACTGGTAACAAAGCTGTAACAAAGCTGTACGAACAATCAACTAATTGACAAACAATAAACTTATGCATTAACATAAAAAGAAAAGATGATAAAACGAAAGTTGGTTCTAAAACTTCAACCTTCAAAGAACCTTTTAAACAAACGGGGCGTGTTTTTCCTTAGAAAAACATAAAGATCACATATTTAGAATAAGTTGTGGTTTATTTTGGTTACGGATTAAAGGGAGCCCTCCGAACCTCCGGCGTGTTGGGTTTAATCTTGACAAGGCGGGTTTTATTAATTAAGTATTTTAGTATTTGAATTAATAAATATGCATGGTTTAGTTTTGAATAGAAAAGACTTGGTAAAAGCTTTGACCGATTGTCATGCATGTGCATGTTGCACGTTGAGTAGAAGTGGTTTAGTGTTTCCTAGTCTTTAGGTAGAGTATATTACTATTTCCATGTTTGACAGTTTCTTTGTAAGGCTATATATAGAGCCACCTATCTATGAATGAAAGTATCCCTTCTCTCATATTTTCCTTTACCCATTGTTCATTCACAGTAAACACATATTTGTGAGAGTCTAATCGACCAGTGTGCAGCTTCAAACCTTCATTTGGTATCAGAGCTTAGGGGCTCATGCCTGGTGTCTAGCAAGAAAGAAGCAGCAGCAAGCCAGCAAGTAGTCTATAGCAAGTAGCAGACAAGAAAGAAAGCAAGAATCGATTAGCAAGAAGCAAGAACGAGACCGAGACCAAAGGAGACAACCGTGACCGGCGGGTTGTCCGAGAAAGAAAGTCAGACCGAAGTTTCAATAGCAAGAAGAACTAGAAGGAAAGAAAGAAATCACAGCGAGACGGACGAGAAAGAAAGAAGAAACGAAAGGAGTGACGAGCAGAAAGAACAAAAGAATGGAGCAAGATAGCAAGAATGAAAGATAAATCAAGCACGTTGACGGCTCGTGAGCAAGGTACTACTTGTAACACCCCCCAAAATTTAACCATGTCAGCGGAAGACTTTTTAAAATAACAGCGGAAGACTTTAATTTAACAGCGGAAAACTTTTGGGTGTTACTTCGAGGATCTTTTCATAATCACAGAAACAACACAAAGTGATGTTTAAAAGTTTACTTTATTTCAAAATACCAAATTATTAAGATGTTCACAATTTCAATAACACATTTATTTAATATAAAAACAAGGTCTTTGTTTAAGTCCATATGCCCACTCCGTGCCTTCATAATTCTTCTTGTTTAGTTCCTGAGATNCCTGAGATAAACATGCTAAGAGCAAATAAAGTTGGAGTGATATCATAGATTTGAAAGTTAATAGTTGAACACAAGCTATAATCAATTATTTGCAAATGTATGCAATCGAAACAAGTTGAAACGAACTTCACAAATACCCGTTATGGCATCTAAAGCTCATGACACCAACGATTTGACAGCCAATCATATTTAATAATTATGACGAATAAATAACATGGCCCCCCCAAGACTAGTTTTTGCCAGTAAACTATCGTAATCAAAATAATGGGTTTGGTTGTTATCTCCAACTTCCAAACGGGGATTGTCAACCCAAACTAGATGCTATTCACAGTTATTTACTTCACTCATCAAGTGTTAAGGTTCATGATCGAGGGTCTTTTGGCAATAGCCCTACTTAAGCAATAATACGGTCAGGCCGGTATATCAATACCAAAATAAAAGACTTGTGTTCAGGTTTTTAAGCCATGTATCCCCCCCACATAAAACAGTTAAAAATGTGGGCTTATGAACTCACCTCAGTAGTACAGTTGTATCGGCTAATCTCAACAAAGCAAGGAAACGGTTCACACACAAACCAAAAGATAATGCAAGTTTCAGTGTTGATAGTCTAATTGTCGGTTTTTATCGCGACGTAATAGTTATTTAAGTTTACGAACAAGACTCGTGTTCGGTTAAATGCTTTCAAGTTCAAAAGTAAAGCTTAGTATATGATTATAACTTATAAGGCGATTGATCGATGGCATTGACCGAAAGTCGTCCGATGTAATGAGATCACGGAATAAGAAAATATACTACGTTTCGTGATCAATGGATCATATATCCACCTTATCTATCCGTATAATGTAATAATCGACTGATTGGTAATGGGTTACGAACAAAAACACGAAGAAAGAAGATAGACTAAAGAAAAAACCTAGGAAATATACCCTATTTAAAAATATCTTTTAAATAACTCTTACATGCAGCTATTTAGAAATAGGAATCTCGTTAGTGGAGTAGACCTCATAAATTCTAAAAGTTTATAATATACAATATTTCAATCTTCTATTTATACAATACAAATCCTTTAAGTTCCAGGATATTACAATCATTAACCACTAACGATATATTCTCACCCAAAGTTAACGATCGTTTCATTTTAGTCCAAATAATATCAAGATTTACATTTTTTCACTTCCAAGTATTATTCTTAAACAGTTTAGAACTCAAGGATTGCTCCAGTTAGCTTGACAGTTTCAACAGCCCGCCTCGATATTAACAAAGCTTTACATTTGTTTTAAGTCCATCAGGTTCTTGAAGTAAATTTGCAAAGTTAGTCCAAATTTTTACCGGATCTATATGGCCAGAATGACTTAACATTCTTCATGGCTAAATAAGCTCAGGGTATTTGCAAAACTATAGATCTTTTTATATCACAACATGGCTTATCAGCTTAAAAGAGAGGTCTCTCTTCACTACTCTGTATCGGCACTTACTTGGGCCCTATAACCAACTTCTCTAACAGGCCCAACTAACATTTTTAAGGTCCAGGACGGGGCTTGATGAACATTCTATCTGGGCCCTGGACTTGGGCTTCTGTTTAACTCTGGAGTACAAAAATGTGTCTTACCAGTATGGGCTCTATTGTGTCATCTGTATCAGCTTATTCTCAGATGGAGTCACCTTATTGGGCTTAAATAGCATAGGACGGCATGGTTAAGTTATAAGAGAGTTTGATTCTTTTTATAGATCACACCAGGTTAGTATTGTCCGAGTGTTCTATCAATTGAGGTCGGGCAAAGGGTACAAATAAGTTTATGGAAGGTCGAATGTAAATTGTAATGAATCCTAGTTGTTAACACAGTGACATCTCGGAGGTCGAACAAATAATAAAAGGTCTTGTGGTCTATGTGTCGAATTTACAAATTGGCGAGTCCAAAGTGTTTATCAAAAAGTGTTATTACTCTGAAAACAGTTTCCAAGACCTTAGGGAGAATGATATTCAGATATGTGTATGATTGTTTCTAATTTTTTATATATATAATGCAATTGGGTTCAAGTGTCAACAATAATGTGGTGTTTTGTTATGTGACTAAAGCAAGTAAATGTCTATCTCAGGTTTCAAGGACTATGATCAATCGTTTGGGCGGAATCTGGCCAGGATCTATATCATGCGCATGTTCCACCAAAAAATATGTCCTATACTGTCGATTGCAAATATAAAATAATAATAAAAAGTAAATAATGGGCGAAGATGTGTGAATTTAATGAGAACTACTAAGGTAATAGGAGAAGTTAAGTGATCGACAGTAGTGATTTCGAAAATAATACATTAATCACGATGGGACTTCACGAGCTTCACCTCATTCCAACTATCTCTGGGGAGTATTCTTCGTACGTATGCGGTTCAAAATGGGGATCAAAGCAGGAATGTGTCGATTCACGACTCACCAAGGTTCACAATGAGCAAGAAATGGTAACGCCTGTATCTGATCTCTTTACACCTCGAACGTTTTGCAATTAACTTCTCCGGTGTTCGTCCCGTTTGTGTTATATAAACCCAACGTATAACCTTTTATGTAAGTTAGCTGGTGTTTATGGTGTGCTCGATGCGATCATCCAAGTCTTGCATTTGGGATCTGTATTCCTTGTCATATAGACTTGTGATGGAATCTTTTGGGATGACGATTGGCGCAGACTTCTACAGAGTGTGTGAAGAGCGAACTAAGGTGTGGTTGCTCGTTAGAAAGGGTTGGGAGGCAGCCTCTACATGCTACTTGTGGCATCGACGCTCTCCATGACAAAAGGCTACTATGTCTATCACTAGCTCTTCCCTTTCATTTCGACGGTCTACAGTGGCATCTTGTCAGACTTGGATATGTCAGATGCGCTCTGCTCATAAAAGAGCGCGAATAGACTTATAACTTCGTGACACGTTTTGAGTTATCTTTCATCATGTGACATTTGCATTCGGATATTCACTTTTAGGACCAATTCGTTTCAAGTTCCTAATCTGACAAAACGTGGCTTTTACTTAACCATTGAATCAGACTCTCTTTTGTTTTTGTTTTCAATGATTGTTTGGATATCTTTGTTAGCACAACAGTCAGTATGCTTTATTGGCAGCGTAAGCCTTTTTCTGCAACTTTCACAGCTTCTTCAACTTTAGTCAATCATTTTTACTAGCAATTGAAAGTTCTTTGTTGA
The DNA here is from genome assembly GCA_014162995.1 of Artemisia annua. Lineage (NCBI taxonomy): Eukaryota > Viridiplantae > Streptophyta > Magnoliopsida > Asterales > Asteraceae > Artemisia > Artemisia annua. The sequence goes on along the minus strand of LBNU01014376.1, from coordinate 61,004 downwards.
ACAAAGCTTGTTAAAAGATGTCTTTTTATGTGTGTGTGAGTTTGTGTCCACATTTTTTTGTTCATTCATATTATTTGCTATTAGTTGATGTCTTAAGCCCCTCTCAAGGCACATATTTTTCTTCTTCTGTGATCAGCTACCTAAGGTTCATTATTTGTGATTTGCTAATCTCAGCCCCATGCTTTTACAAACAATATTGCTACTGATTTGCTAAATGATCCCTTTATAGTTAATACGATACAGAGTTACATACTCTACACATCTGTAAATCAAAGTTAACAAACTTTTAAGCAACTAATCTTAAAAAAAAACTGAACAAAATTTTCCTCAAATATCTTCTTTAATTTCTTATTAAGTGGTTGTCATTTGGTCTGAATGTGAAGGTTTGTCCCGATAGCTTTGTGCATTCTATTTGCCATGCCTAAAATGAAAATATTCGTAATCCTCCGAGTAGGGCCGTCCGGTGAAATTTGATGGCCCTGTGCTAGATTTTTAAAACGGGCCCTTTAACATCGGAATTGAAGTATGTGTAAAAATAGTGAACTATACTTATATTATGTTTTTGTTTTTATATCGATCAAATGACACATCCTATCTTCTACAAGTTTAAATAAATATTCTATTCTTCAAAGTATAACTATTAAGTTTCTAAAATATTTTATGATGATCTATGAAGTTCTGTATACTTTTATATAAGATAGGATGTTTTAGAGGACTTTCTTAAAAGATATATTAGCTGATAAGTTTTCTTTTTTCTAAAACAATCTACAACGTTTACTTCTGTAAAATATTTTTCATTTTTTTTAAAACGACAACTATCTCACAATATACAACCATAAACTATTTCACATTTTCTAGTCAGGACTTGAAATACAACAATTTGGCTGTTGAGCTTCTCACACAAAGGATACCAATGTGACACATACCTTTTAGTTACTTTCTGTAAAACAATATTCTGAGCTAAAAATATAGTTTTTCATGATATATCTGTTTTGTTTAATATTTTAAACCATAAATCTATGCTTCACATAATGATAGCGTTTAAAATCATAAATATTAAAAGCAAAAGGATTAAAGTGGAGATTTTATAAGAAATGTGGTTTGAAAAAAGAGCTTGAAAAAAGAACACAATGTATGGACATAAGCTCTTTTTTCTTTTGAAAACTTAAAGATTTTTATTCTTGTCATACTTAAGTTACATTCTTCTTTTTAAATCCTTCCAAAAGTGAGTTTATAACTATAAAAAGTTTCAAAAATTGAAGGCCCCTAAAAAATGGAGGCCCTGTGCGGTTGATCACCCCACACATGCTTAAATCTGGCCATGTTAACACTCAAAACATAAATAAATCATGTTTATGATCTGCTTTTCAAGAATTACATTCCAAATCCCAGTTGAAGTAGCATTACCCGGTCCGACTCCGAGCAGCAGGGGCATAATCGTCACTAGGCACGGTTGCGATTGGTATCATACCCTAAAGTACAAAAAGCCCGATCATGATTGCATGGAATATGTTAAGAAACACGTAATTTTGAAGTTTGCTGAGACAGGCTTGACCTTAAAACGTGAACTCATCTTGAAAAGCTTATCAAAATATTGTTTGAGAAGTATTTATGGCATTATATGCATGTGGTGTATATATATTAAGGGTGCGTTTGGTTGGTGGGGGTAGGGTTATGATTTGGGGTTAATGCCCAAAAGTTTTGTTTGGTTTGTTTGTGTAGGCCCCACAAATGGGGATGACTTTTAAATATGTATCCATGTGCAAAACCTATCCCTCATGCCAACTTTTGGTTATATTATCATGTAATGTGGGTCCATTTTGTATCTCAACCATCCATTTTTATTTTCTTTTCTTTTTTACAATAAAAATATTTTTAAATTTATAAATTATAGCCATTTATAATATATTATTTAATTATATTTTTTTCTCTCTCCTCATTAATTAAAACCTATACTAAATCTAAATCAAAATTCAAATCAAAATTCTAAATCCTAATCCTAAACCCACCTACAAACCAAACAGGCCCTAATACATTTGGAGATACCTATCTATACTATATATAAAGGAAAAATGGTCAATCTTGAAAAGTGGAAAATTAAAAAGTCAAGTAATGTGAAATCTTGAAAAATTTTATTAAAGGAAATTATGAAATGCAATTAATACTCTTATTAAAACACCCCATTACTTAAAAGTACAATGATTTATTCACATTGTACAACTAATTAAAAACATATCTACCAAATGTAAGATATTAGGATGAATCGTATGTTTATTAGATGAATCATTCGGTATATAAATACCGTTACAAAGAACATTCTAGACATGGGCCTTAGCCCATACTAATATCACATGGACTCAATATATCGACTAACACTCCCCCGCAGTTCGAGCGGCGAAATCGCGAAAGCTCGAACTGGAGTAATAAACTAAAAAGAAAAAGAAAAAGAAAAAGAAAATATAAATGTGGTGACTGGTTATCACAGAACCAACGGCCAACCACTAACAGGTGGTGACTGGTTATCACAGAACCAACGGCCAACCACTAAACAGGTGGTGACTGGTTATCACAGAACCAACGGCCAACCACTAAACGAAAATAGGTGGTGACTGGTTATCACAGAACCAACGGCCAACCACTTAAAAAAAAAAAAAAACCAAAGTATCCCTACAAGGAAAACAAAATAAAATTCTAACTAAGACTCATGCACTAACATCAAAAGAAAAAATAAGAAACGAAAGTTGGTTCTAAAACTTCAACCCCCAAAGAACCTTCCGAACAAACGGGGCGTGTTTTTCCAAAGAAAAACATAAAAATTCACTAACTTTATTTCATGTGTCCCACCTTCATTTATTAATATAACAGTGTTCCCACTTCCAATAATTATTGGTTCCATTCGTCCCACATGTATTTATAAATTGTCTTTGCACTTATTTTCAACATCCTAATAATTTCCCCCACAGTCCACACCAAGTATTTCCTTGCAATGTTGATGGAGGAGAATAACCGCCGGTGCCAATGAATAACCAAACAAACAGAAACTTAACAGCAACAACAGCAAATTAAGAAACCAAACATCAGCAAGATCACACCAAAACCACACAGCGGTGAAGAAAAAGAAAAACTGAGTTGTCGACTGGTGAACAAGAAACACCAACGATCGACAGATTGGTCGACTGGCTATCACAGAAACCAACGATCGACTATCAAAAAGAACTCACGTCAACTGGCTATCAACACAAAGCCAACGATCAACTTATAAATGTGGCGACTGGTTATCACAAAACCAACGGTCAACCACAAGCGTCGGTGACCGAGACATCGGTGGAGAAAGCGCGATGGATGGTGGTGGTTGTGGTGGATCTGGTGAGGAGACGGTTGGCTGCGTGACAGAACATGGTGTAAACAGGGGGTGTTTGAATCGGAAAGTTGGAGATTGGTGTTGATTGGATTTGATTGATTGGTGGAGGTGGATTTTCGTTATTACTTTATATTTGAAGATGAAACATAACAGAAGTGAAGGTTTTAAAGGGAGCCCTCCGAACCTCCGGCGTGTAGCCGGCGGCCGGAGGCAGCAGCGGAATCGGTTTTGTTTAGGGTTTTGAGAGAGGACCGATTAGGCCTGATACCATGTAAGATATTAGGATGAATCGTATGTTTATTAGATGAATCATTCGGTATATAAATACCGTTACAAAGAACATTCTAGACATGGGCTTTAGCCCATACTAATATCACATGGACTCAATATATCGACTAACACCAAATTAAATACAACCAATTAATACAAATCACAAACCGGGTTGACCCGGGACGCTTCAAACCCGACGGGTTGAACCGGTTTAATTTGGCTCGTTTTCGACCCAACCTAGCAAGTTGACCCGGTTTAAATCGACCAATTTTTCGACCGGAACGGTTCAACCGGTTGAACCACCCGGGTCAAACCGGGTTTCAAAACATTATGTTTAATTCTCAAATCTTCAAACTTTTATTATTTTTCATTCATAACCTATAAACTTTTTTTTTTATGAATAAACTATTTGTCGCTATAAAATCCCGTTGCTATGCACGGGTACTCGTCTAGTCTATACTATATATAAAAGAAAAACCCATATTTTTAAAGTGAAAAATTAAAAAAACTATAAACTTTTATTATTATTATTTTCGTTTATAACCCATACCCCATATTATTTTTATTTGTTTAACTTACATTTTTATTATTTTACGTTTATGATCTATATTCTTTATCACTACAACTATTTGCCGCTATAAAATCCTGTTGCTATGCACGGGTACTCGTCTATTAGTTATAATACCCGTACACGTACATGATTTTTTCTAAAATTTATAATCATGCATTATTATCAATTAAAATACAAAACAAATTAACTTGTTCAAGATGCTTTTACCTACCGGATTAGAAATCGAATATGCTATATGTATATCTTTTTGTTTACTTATTGTTTTTATACAGTGATTTTAGAGCCAACGCCACAACGATAGTCTTTCTAGCCAAATAAGTCCTTAGATGATTTCGAGTGACCTTATAAACAATCCTTAACGTATAAATAGTGCTTAACCTCATAACAAGGTTTTTACGTATTGTTTTTCTTTTTCGGGTTTTGCTTCAAATTATACTTCAAGAGTTAAATTAATTACCATTTACTTTTATAACCAGTAGTTAATAATAAAAAAATAAAAATAAAATAGCCAAACTAAAAAACTCTAATACACAAACACATTTTAGGTCGGGCTAAACAAATACACTTTCAAGCCCAACATCAAAGATGACGTCTCATGTGAAAATTGTATATATATGGTAATGGCAATGACTGATTCTTAAGCCCAAAATAGTAAGCGCCCTTTTGCTTCGAGGGCGTTGATCGGGTTTTGGGCTTCAAAACAAAAAAAATCAGTCGTTTGGTTGACTCTTTGACTTTAGGATATAAAGTTTAAAATAATGCACTATTACAATCCAAGGCGGGTAGAATAGTTTTCAGACAATGTGGGCCAAGGTTTTAGCATATCTCTTTGCGTTACAATCCTTTTTATAGTATAAATAATTAAGATCAATTATAAATACTTTTATTAATTATTTAAATATCTTTTTTTATTTAATTAATTTATTTTCTTTTGAGTAAATTACACCGTTAGTCCCTATACTTTGCTCAGATTTCATACGACATTCAAAAACGCTAATATTTTCGTTTTTGATCCAAAATCAAGAATATATTACGCCGCTAGTCCAAAATCCTGACGGTCGTTAGTTTTCCCAGTTATCTTGGTCACATGCCAGGCACATGAGGGTAGGTCGGTCTTTTCATTGTTTTTGTCCTTTAATTGATTTTTTCCTTTTACTTTTTTGTCATTTTATTAACTTATGTTTTTTTTGTCCTTTTTATAAGTGGGTCCCACCACCACCACTAACACATACTCTCACTCAACCACCTCCTTCTTCTACTTCACTACTCCTCTTTAACCTCTATCCTCCTCACCACCGTCACCCACCATCACCATCGGTCCATCCCACCTCAGCAATTTTTTTTTATTTTTTATTTTTTTTATTATTATTTGTTGTTGTTGTTGTTGTTGTCGTCGTCATTTCATACCTTTTTTTTAATGAATTTTCTTAATATTTTTTCCTAGATAACCACTGAATGAAGAACATGTAAATTGATTGAAAGCGTAACCAAGTGGAAAAGTAAGGAAGGTGGATAACTGATTAACAAAATCTTCGTTGACCTTATTTTTTTATTTTCTTATTTTTTATTTTTTTGTGTGTGTGGTAAAGGTTTACGTGGTAAAATATATTAAGCACAAACAAAAGGTTAATTCATCCTGTTTCTGTTTGCCCTTGTTTCATTCTCAGGTTTTGAAGTTGCTCGAGTGTTCGTTAAGATCAAGAACACCTTTGTCTAAAACATTCTTAAACCAATCTAATGAAAAGTCTAGTAATTAACTTCTTGACATGAATGATGGTCTGGTATGCGTGAACTCTACACATAAGCTTTATGACCTTTGGAAGAAAAGGACTGACATCCGTCTCAAAATCGTCTTTGACAAAGTCAATAACATAGCCTTATACGCAGTGGTCAACGAAGATTTTGTTAATCAGTTATCCACTTTCCTTACGTTTCCACTTGGTTACGCTTTCAGTCAATTTACATGTTCTTCATTCAGTGGTTGTCTAGGAAACTTATATAACAGTATCCTAGAGACTGACATCAATTTGTTTACCTGCTGTGACACCTTAAGCTTATCAGTGTCACGCAAGTAAGCCTTGATGGTCTCGAGGTTGTGTGTGCCCTCCTTCATGTACTTCCTATTGAACTCTTTTTTTCGTTCTTCTCTTTAACAGCAAGAAAGTATTCATCACCCGCGTTGAATTTTGCTACTATAAAACACCTCCCAAAGTAAAGATTCTGTTCGCTTAAGAACAAAAGCCTTTTAAACTCGACAATAGCCTCCTTTGGCTTTTCCGCGGCTTCTAGTACCCTAAAAAAGAAATAATAATAATAATGATAATAATAATAATAATAATAATAATAATAATAATAATAATAATAATAATAATAATAATAATAATAATACTAATAATAATAATAATAAACGTTAGCTATAGAAAAACAAACACATTCATAATGTTTAGATGAAGTAGAGTAATATTCTTATACATATACACACTAAACACATTCATAATGTTTTCTCGCCTATGGGCTTATTTATCTAACTTAAGTTATAATAAGTTGAAAAGTCAAAACAAACATAAATAAGCCTAAAGAAATAACCTTTAAGGTTCTATATAAAATCACAACAAAGCCCATCAAACAACCTCAGATCACTTTTACATATCCTTTTCATCAAATACAGACTTTCTTTAAACACTAAAAGTAAGCAAATGTGTCAATATTTGAAACTTACAAAATAAACCAACATATAATAAATTAGTCTCATGTTTGATGGGCTTATGAGCTTATTGATAAGCTCATTACCTCAACTTCTTTGGCTTATGAGCTTATTCATTCAAGCTTATTAACTTTATAAGCTAATAAGCCCTTCAAATAAGCTTAAACAAACACCACCTTAAACAACTTTTTCAGTTAATATCTACAACTTATAAATTTTAAAACAAAACCAACCACATTACTTATAAATCCAAATATTAAACTCAAAATTAGATACATCGAATTTACCTTTTAAAGCTGAAGGACACACCATAATTCCGTGACAATGATCCTTTTCAATCTATATGATACAAAATGAGACTTAAAACTAAAGAGTACGTAATTTTTTTTTATCTATTTTTTATTTATTTTTTGGCAAACAAATGGTTGATCTGTGAGATAACAAGTGATGGTAGGGTTTTGTATTTAACATAGGTATTTCTTATAACCCTTCCAAACATGTACAACTCAAGATATTTGGTTAACCTTTATATTTAAATATGGAAAGTTTTGTAAACCATACATATTACTCAAAATGAACTTAAAATAGAAACCCTAGCTAAGACGTAAAAGCTCACCTGCAATGGGGGAATACAAATCTGTGGTAGTTGCAAGTAAATGAAGCCATCCGAGTTATATGTTTGTGGTGGTACCGGTGATAAAGGATCCAGTGTTGGTGATGGATGTGGTAGCTAGCTTTGAATGATAATGAGAGTAGTAGGTTGTTTCTTGTATGTGTGTTTATAGAGAGATGCATGTTAATAAATTTTGGTAGGTGAAATACATTATTATGAACATTCATTTATTGTAGTTGGTTATCAAAGGGATTGTGTCCCAATGATGCCATATGTTGTGTGATTTGCTTTTCGTCACGTTGCACATAACCAAAAGGATTACATATGAAACACCCAACGTGTTTTAGATTATTTGTAAAAACACGATTCTTATCAGATTTACCTTTACCGATATCGAACGTTATTTTAAGCAATTACACTGATTTTGAAATTAGAGTTTATGATAAATTCGGGAAAACGAGTTAGGTTAAATTAGGTGAAGTTTTAANTAAAAAATTACCCGGTGTCAACGGGTCTATAAGCTAGTGAGGTAATAAAGGGTGGTATTTATATGGTAGGTGGTCTAAATTAAATGGTTGACCTAGCTGACCTGGATAAAAGACAAAAGTAAAAGAAAAAAATATACCCTCGCATGGATAAGTTATATACCTCTCAAACAGTAACTAGCGAGACGAAATTCGTAACTTTTCGACAAATTCAAAAATTGTAATGGTGGTAATAGGAGTTTTCAAAGTTTGGTACTGGATGTAAAAATTTGAGAAAACACGTTGCCTATTTTTGAACTAACTCGTGTATTATTGGCTGGGGTGCGTAAATTCCTTTATAGTTTATACTCCGTAACTTTTTACCTTAACGATGAATGAGTGATTGTTAAGCCCAATAGCAAGTATATTTGTAATCCGGCAAGCTTCCAACTTTAGCCCAACCTTTTAAATTTATGTCTTGCTAAAATATACGGGCCAACATTTATGTAAAAGTTTATATATATTCTTTTACCAGGGCGATAACTCTGGTAAAATACTCTGCTTAAAAGGTACGTTCGTTTGTTTTTACATGCTATTTATTTTATACTTGTTAATCGAATTGTGTTGTAAATTGGTTGTGGGTTTTGTAATTTGAGATGTATATTTGTTTCATCTTTATTTATAAGAGTTTTAGTGAAATTGTTTTGAGGGTTTGTTTGGATGTAATTGAAGAATCAGAATTGAGAGGGTGTTTGGGATTTGCTAAAATTGAAAACTTTAGGAATTTTGCTTGTTTTGTACTAGTAGTAATTTACTAGAAAATTTCCGATATTTTAATGGGGTTTAGGACAGATTTAATGGTGAAAAGGTAATTTTAGTTCCATCTCAAACAAGCTTTTTGAAACAAGCATGTCTCAATCTGCTTATGTTGCCCCAAAATCACTAGATAAATAAGTAATCTGTTACGGTTCGGATTTGATTAAGACCAAGCTAAGCTCGATGAGTAATCAATCCTAGGAAAGCTAATAGATTTCGATGAGGATCAAGTTAGTGTCTGATGTGAAACAGTGAATCAGTGATAGAGAGAATCAGAGAAGAAGAAGTTTTATTAATTCATTCATAAACGTGATACGAGTACAATTGCTGATATACGATAAGCTAACCACTGAGACATTCTTGCTATTATTGTCATTAGAGACCTTGTACTTAATATATGACATGACCCTAAACTCGAAATAGACACATAACACAATCCGAAACACCCTTTGTATAAGACTATGGATATGTAAGTAATGTTAGATTCTCAAGATTCAGTTTTTTTCTCCAAATATATTCATGCTTAGCCGAAATAATCAATATCAACGTCCAAAAAACCGTGTTAGATTATATTCACTTATCGTTTGATTGGTTAAAGTTGGCGATTTCTTATCTCATGTTGGATTAATTTATTCGGGATGTTTTTTTGTTTATTTGTGGTGTACAGCGGTACAAGTGGGTAAGAGATGTTAGAGCAGTTACTTATATTCACTAGAGGAGGTTTAATCCTCTGGGCCACCTGCAAAGAGCTTGGAAACGCTCTAAGGGGATCACCGATCGACACCTTCATCCGAGCCTGTCTTTTAGAGGAACGATCTGGTGCTGCATTATACAACTATGACGTACCTGGTGCTTCATACACTCTCAAATGGACGTTCCACAATGAGCTCGGTATCGTCTTTGTTGCAGTGTATCAGAAGATTCTCCATCTTTTGTATGTGGATGATTTGCTTGCTATGGTGAAACGTGAGTTTTCTGAGATCTATGATCCTAAACGGATGGTGTATGATGATTTTGATGAGACATTTAGGCAACTTAGGATAGAGGCGGAGGCTCGGGCTGAGGAGATGAAGAAGTCAAAGNTTAGGGGGTGTTTGTCTCGGCTTATATAGCGTGATTATGGCTTACGTAGTTTTCGGCTTATGTTTCGTAAGCTCACTTTTTGTGGCTTATTTTAAAATTTGTGAGATTATATAAACTTATCATGACATGATAAGCTTATATAAGACAAAAAAAAATATCAAAATAAGCCACAAAAAGTGAGCTTATGAAACATAAGCCGAAAACCATGTAAGCCATAAGCCGGCTATATAAGCCGAAACAAACAACCCTTAGATATATGACATGACCCTAAACTCGAAATAGACACATAAGACAATCCGAAACACCCTTTGTATAAGACTATGGATATGTAAGTAATGTTAGATATATCTCAAGATTCTGGTTTTTTCTCCAAATATAATCATGCTTAGCCGAAATAATCAATATCAACTTCCAAAAAACCATGTTAGATTCACTTCTTATCGTTTGATTTGTTAAAGTTGGCAATTTCTTTTTTCATGTTGGATTTATTTATTCGGGATGTTTATTTTGTAGTGTACAGGGGTACAAATAGGGTAAGAGATGTTAGAGCAGTTACTTATATTCACTAGAGGAGGTTTAATCCTCTGGGCCACCTGCAAAGAGCTTGGAAACGCTCTAAGGGGATCACCGATCGACACCTTGATCCGAGCCTGTCTTTTAGAGGAACGATCTGGTGCTGCATCATACAACTATGACGTACCTGGTGCTTCATACACTCTCAAATGGACGTTCCACAATGAGCTCGGTATCGTCTTTGTTGCAGTGTATCAGAAGATTCTCCATCTTTTGTATGTGGATGATTTGCTTGCTATGGTGAAACGTGAGTTTTCTGAGATCTATGATCCTAAACGGATGGTGTATGATGATTTTGATGAGACATTTAGGCAACTTAGGAAGGAGGCGGAGGCTCGGGCTGAGGAGATGAAGAAGTCAAAGCAGGTGATGGCTAAGCCGGTTAGCAATATGGGTAAAAAGCAAGGACAACAAATGCAAAACATGGGATTTGAAGGAGGTAATAAAAAACAGAGCGACGATGGGGAATCGGGTAAAGATGGTGAAAACGGTGATGATGTAAAAACTGGTTGTGTGGAAAATGATCACTCCAATGGGGAGATAGCTAACAAGGGTAGGGTTAATGGTAAGGAAAACGGAAATAGCAATAGTAATGGTGGAGCTTTTGATTTAAATAAGCTACAGAAGCTTCGATCTAAAGGTGGGAAGAAAGCAAATGTTGTTGTAAACAAGGTTTCCAAAGTGGAACCAAAGAAAAAACCTGTGAAAAAATATAGAGTTTGGGATGATAAACCTGTCAAAACTAAATTAGATTACTCGGATTCAAAGGGTGAGATTGGTGATAATGGTCACATGGCTATTCCGCAAGTTGTTGAAGGGGAGAGTATGATGGACAAAGATGAGTATGTCAGCAGTGACAGTGAAAGTGAAGAGGACGATGAAGCAGATGCCGATAAGAAAGTGGATTCAAAGAAGAAAGGGTGGTTTACATCCATGTTCCAGAGGTATATTATCATTCTAGTTTTAATCAAGTTTAATGTTATTGTAAGATAGTTTTTGCCGATTAAAACAGTCGTGAGCTTGTTATATGGTGCTCATCTGTAAGACCATATAGATCAATTGTTTAACCATATTTTTTTCTTGTTCAGCATTGCTGGAAAGGCAAACTTGGAGAAAGCAGATCTTGAACCAGCTTTGAAGGCTCTGAAAGACAGGCTTATGACGAAGAATGTGGTATGTGTCTCTTGTACTTACGTTCTAGGTTATGTTTTTTTTGCTTTCTTGTATAAAAGTGGAGTTGCTGATGGCCTCGACTTGTGGTTTCTGCTGTGATACAGGCTGAAGAGATTGCTGAGAAACTTTGCGAGTCTGTTGCGTTCAGCCTCGAGGGCAAAACGCTTGCTTCATTTACTAGGATATCATCAATGGTGCAGGTGAGCTAACTTGATATCTCTCGGGAGAAAGTTATTATTATTTTTTTTAATCCATATTGAATTATCTGTGGATAGATGTATAATAACTTGTACTGTATTGAACTAACCACTTCAGACTGCAATGGAAGATGCTCTTGTTCGTATATTAACGCCAAAAAGGTCCATTGACATTCTGAGGGACGTTTATGTTGCCAAAGAACAACGCAAACCGTATGTTGTGGTTTTTGTGGGAGTTAATGGAGTAGGAAAGTCTACTAATCTCGCTAAGGTAAAGAGCGGGTGATCACTTGTGGCACACTTTTTAGCTCACAAGGATTATCTATGGTCTAATTCTGAATGTTGCAACTGTGTGTAGGTGGCTTACTGGCTTCAGCAGCATGATATCAATGTCATGATGGCTGCATGTGATACTTTCCGTGACGGTGCTATTCAGCAGCTGTGTACTCATGCTTGTAGGCTCCAGGTATGATGATTAGCCTATTTACGTTGACATTGTACTCCTCAACTATAGATGGCAATTCTGACGCATTTACTTAAGAATGATTTTTGATCTATTATCTAAAACAGGTGAAAAAAGAAATAGCTGAAATGTGTCCGAACGAGTAGGGAGTCACATAAGTCTATCTTTATGTGTAAAACCTCCTTAGATCATCCTTTCTATCGAAGTTGGATCAGTATTGATAGATTCTATGTCATGTTGGTGATAATCGAGACACCACCATTTTAATAATATTAAACTTCTGGGACAAATGTTTTTTCAAGCCAACACAATCCAAATAGACTTATTTCGACCATACACCATTATTACCCGTTTTGACCCATTATCCATCCCAACCCTTCAACCCATTTTGCCATGTCTATTCCTAAGCGATGCTAATATACATATTCTGCTTGCAGATCCCTATATTTGAAATGGGTAAGAAGAAAGATCCTGCAGTTGTTGCTAAGGAAGCAATTCAGGAGGCCACCCGCAATGGATCAGACGTTGTTCTTGTTGACACAGCTGGTCGAATGCAGGCACTATTCATCTTCTAACTTTGATCATCTATTCCTGCTTCTGTTTATTGATAGCTGTATACATTGCTTCAAAATAGTCATATTTGCTGGTCCAGTGGTCCTCACTCTAAGAACATCGGAAATTATGCATAAATAATACTTTCTTGAACCGCCAGTGTGTTTAACAATATCTTTTTTGCATTTCTAGAACAATGAATCGTTGATGTGTGAGCTATCACAGCTAATATATGTCAACCATCCAGATCTAGTACTTTTTGTTGGCGAGGCATTGGTCGGTAATGACGCCGTTGATCAACTATCAAAGTTCAATCAGGTCTCGACGCAGTACCCCCTTTTCATATTATCATCATATATTTAGATTAAGTTTATACAGTTGGTTAACAACTTAAATGTAATTTCTTACAGAAATTAGCTGACCTCTCACCATCACCGAGCCCTAGGTTGATCGATGGAATCTTGCTAACCAAGTTTGATACCATTGATGATAAGGTAAAATTCAAACATATCAGACATAATCTTTTACCTTCTTTTTGTTCGAAAAATTGGTTAATTGTGTTTATCTAATATGGCGATGTAGGTTGGAGCTGCACTTTCGATGGTTTACATATCTGGAGCGCCTGTGATGTTTATTGGATGTGGACAGTCTTATACTGATCTGAAGAAGCTGAACGTTAAGTCTATTGTGAAGACTTTGCTTAAATGAGTGTGCATGAAGTCGTCCTGAGTCAGTCGGAAATTATGCATAAATAATACTTTCTGAACCGCCAGTGTTGTTTTACA
>LBNU01014376.1:11329-40667 GCA_014162995.1 Artemisia annua | reverse complement strand
GTTTATCTTAGTTTGACTGATGTGTGAAATCAGTCTATAGTTAAAGAGTGTTGGTTTGTTTTGAAAATTCCATTTTGAAAATCTTGCAGTATGTTTGGTTTTGCTGTCTTATGCTTGATGCAGTGTTCATTGGTAGTTGTTTATGCTTGATACATGTCACTTAGGTCCTAATAAACTCACAACAAGCATAAAATCCAGTGGTCATTTGTAAAAAAGTCAAAATCATCCTTAATCTCATTTAGTTCATAATCTGTTGAAGTTATTTGGTCCATAATCCTCAAATCAGTTCACTAGTTGTTAAGATTGATAGATTTCATGTTCTTATAGCTTAATATATCATAATCAGTTCATAAATCAAGATCAAACTTCATAAAAGTCAAAGTTCTAAGTTTTCATAAAAGGTAAAAAATGCATGCCTGCAGTTTTTGAATAAAAAGTAGAATTTTGTCTAGGCTTTGTTATTCAAGCTCTTGATTAGTGCTTTTGGATTTTGAAACTTTGGTTGCTTATCTTTCTGTGTGATTTTTGTTGATTTTTCATTTGCTTATTTAACTGCTTATTTAGTTCTTTCTTTTGAGCACTTTTTCAAAAAGCTGCCCTGCACCACAGTTAAACACCAAGGTTCATAAGCTCTTGTAGAGCTTATTAGTGGGACCCATTGTGTGTTTCTTGGCTTTTTGGAAAGCCAAGCAAGCCATCTTGCTTATTCAGTGCTTATTTCCCATTTTGCAACTTATTTGGTAGGGCTGCATAAGCCATCTTTATTTGTCTTTTCTGTTTATTGTTTTAAGTACTCAGTCAAAACACCAATTTTCATAAGCTTGTCATAAGCTCATTAGTGGACCTTAGGGTTTGCTTATTGGCTTATTTTGAAGCTTACCAGGTGAACTTGAAGCCTCAAGTTTCATTTTGGACCATAGAGCTTATTTGTGGGCCCCATAAGGTCTGCAAAGTGCTTGTTTGGACTGTTTGGTAGACAGTTTTGCTTATATAGCTTATTTGTGCTTTTTGGCTTATCCAGTGTGCTTTTCTTGTCTCTTTGGCTCATTTCATGTTTATATAAGTTGTTTATAGCTATTTCAATCATTTGTGATCACTGTGTAGCTTATTCCTAGCTTTTGCATTGCTAGTTTGACCAAAGTCAAACTGTCATAAGCTTAAGCTTGCATACAGCTTATTTTTGAGCTTTGTAAAAAGTGTTTTCACAAAATTTGTTCATTTACAGTGTACAAACAAGTTCCAAAAAGAAAATTCCAAAAATAATCACTTTTTAACAAAAGTGATAGTTTCTATTTAATATTTCTAAATTTCATTTTCTCTTTTTAATTTTAACTTAATGATATTCTGTTTTTATAATTTTCAAAATTAGTTTGTCACCTTAAGTATTTATAGTAATTTTCTTAGAATTTTCTTTTTCTGTTTAGTATTTATTAGATTTAATATTAGTTAATTTAGTAATTAATTAAAACTGTTAAATTAATTAGTTCTATATAAATTTGTTAGACAGTAGCAAGTTTTTATATTTTTCCTAGGTTCTACATAATATTTAGAGTTTTTAGTAATTTTCCTACAATTTCTACTGTTCATATAGTAATTATTAGATTTAATTTTAATTAAAACAGTTTAATTAGAAAAACCAAAAAGAAATTAGAATAGTTGTTAAATTTTAATCTGATTTTCATTTTTATAATTTTTCTAGCTTTGTCACATTAATTAGAACCTGTAAAAATTAATTTTGTAATTTTCCTTTTTCATTTTCTAATTTTTTCTCTTTTAAATATTTTAATTAGGTTTTAAATATTAATTAAGTTCTTAATTTATAAAAAATCCACAAAAAGACAAAAATATTTCTTTTTAATTTTTATAAACATTTTAAGTCATTTTAGGTTTTTAGAAAATAATTTTGTAATTTTCTAAGTTAAATTTGTAATAGAAATCTTTTAGAATTAGTTTAAATAGATTTTAATTAAATTAAAATAGTTTATATTAAATAATTAATATTAAATTAATATAATATTAATAAAATATTTTCTTTTTAGATTTTAATTTTCTTTAAATTATAAGTTTCAAAATTTTCATTTTACACCCTTTAAGTTTGGAACTTGTCATTTTTAGCCCCTGTAGTTTAGAAGTTGTCACTTTTAGTCCCTGTACTTTACTTAATTGCATTTTGTGTTATATATTTGTCATATCTGTTATTGTATATTTTCATTTTAAATTCCAAGCAATCATTAGTGTAAAAACCAATCAAAATCTTAATCTGGTTACTATTCATAAATCACTTATTCCCAAAACGTTTTCCAAATACAATTTCAACCTCGTTGGGACTTTAACGACCCGGGGAAACACTATACTCTCCAGGATTTCATTGCATCTTGTCTCAAGCTTTCAGGGTTTATTTGTTACGGTTAGCCATTCACAAGTGGCTAGCTTGTGTGGCAATACCTGTTGGTTCTGAGACGAGTCAACCCCTCTTACACTCCTCTAACTAAAAACGGCCCAGCTATATGAGAAGAATCTTCATCACATGCATCTACAATGGCAATATGCTAAACCCAAAACAACATATAAACCAAAATTTTAAACATAAATATATTAAATCCATGTGGCTATATCATATTACCATGTGAAATCATTTTGTCAAACTTGAAATAACAAAAATAGCTAAATTTCAAACAATTTCACATATTAATGATGATGGACTTCTGGAAATACTTTGAAATAATCAAAAATGAAAAAAATGGGCAATTGAATGTTGATACAATCATACCCACTAATCCATGTTATTTATGAATGTGACATTTTGGTCAAAACAATCAACATTGAGAAACAACTAGTTGCTAGCCTTATTCAACTTTCTCATTTCTAAGCCATAATGGTATATTCATTATAAAAAGATTAACTCAATACAAGTTTGATTAAATTCAAAGTAATGGATAGATAACTTTAGTGCATGACTAGATTTTGACTAGGGGTGAGCATGGTCCAAAAACCGGACCGGACCGGCCAAGACCGGACCGGACCGAAGACCGAGAACCGGAAAAACCATAGACCGAGACCGGACCGAATGTGGACGGTCCGGTCTCGGTCCGGTTCGGTCCGGTCCGGTCTTCGGTCGGGCCGGTCCAATTCAGCATATTTTGGCATGTTTTTCGGTTTTTTAGTCGGTCCGGACCGGACCGGATCGGACCGACCGGACCGAGGACCGAATTAGCCAAAAAGCCTAGACCGAGGACCGGACCGAATGTGGTCGGTCCGGTCCAGTCCGGTCCGGTCCGGTCGGTTTTGTCGGTCGGTCCGGTCCATCCGGTCCGTTTGCTCACCCTTAATTTTGACAAGTATCTATTGGAAAGATTTTCTATGAGAAAGTAGAAAAGTTATAATATATATGGTTACTTTATTGTGGAAATTATCTTATAATAAAATATAAACCATGCTTGACATATTTTATGTAAAGTAATTATACATCACATTTAAATAACATTGTCTAAGAAATATACCAAAGATGTAAACAATACTGTTTTCCAACTTGCTCAAGTGCAATGTAACTGCAAGTGTAGAGAAAAGTAGATTCGTATTCATATAAGTAACTTTTTAATACCCAATCAAAATTGGTCATTGTAGAATCAGAATTTATATTCATGTGATTAGGAAAAACGAAAAACACATTTCACAATGTTTTTTGTGAAAGACAATATGCCCTCGATCTCAGTTACGGAGTATATCATAGATTAATGGTATGTTTTGCCCAATCACATTTATCTCATTTAATTAATGGTGTTCTATCTATGTATTGATTGATATGACATATTTTAAAGTTAACTCTCAAAGTCAACACCTTTTGCACAATCTCATTTACTGGTGTTAAATTCGGCGGTCTAAAGAACATAAAATTTAAATTTTGATGCTAATAACTATCTAACAATTTTTTTAACTTGTGCTCTGAGAAACAAGTTAAGCAAACAAAAAGTACCGATTAATTCACAGAAAGTACACAAAAAAAATAATTTTTTATTTAAAAAATGACAGGGACCCACAGAAAATGACACAAAAACCCACAAAAGTACACATTTTTGTGTACTTAACTTGTGCCCCAGGGCACAAGTTAGAAAAACCCTTTTTTGAATTGTAATGTACGACAATTTTTTTATGAATGTGTTTCTTTAAAAAATAAAAAACAGACTTTGTTTATATTTAATGACAACATAATTACTTTCTAGGAAAGACTAACGTCTAAATCATAACCAAAAATCATCTCAACCAAGCATAACCAAAAATGAGTTTTGCACGATCGTTTGGAATAAGAGATTGGTGAAAGTTTCTAAGAATTAAAATCCAGGAATGATTGCATTCAAGAGTAGCTTACGGATTACTATCGCTAAATGGATAATTAAAAGGGCACCCTAATTAAAACGAGGTCAAAGTTGCACTTTGGACCAAAATATAGAACAATTGATATGTTATGTACGCTATTAGCTATATGATAATAATGATTTAAATAAGTTGTATTCCAGTATATGATAAAAAATTGTCTCGACATATATAACGATTACCCAAATATATCGGTGACAATTTATAATAGCGCGTTAATTTGTGTGTGCAATAAATTTTTGTGCATATAGGTATGTAAGTGAAAGTGAAGAAAGTTAGTGGTATAAAATTGTAATCAAATATACATACATCTAATAGATTTCATTTTTTCTTATAAGTAATGTTATTTTAGCCTAACAACATTATCCAATTTATAAGTTTTTAATTTTTAAATAAATGTGATTTCTCTTTATATGTGACAAGACGATTATTCGTACGCAGCGGCGATGGCCTATAGTAGCGTCAATTTTTTAGGTTTTAAACAAATGTCTTTCCTCTTTATATATAGTATATATGGGTGCGTTTGGTTTGTACCTATGAGAATAAGTGAATGACTATGGGAATGAAATATTTTGTTTGTTTCATGATGATCTGAATGGTCATATCCTTATATTTGCCATACATTAAAGGTAGCAAGGGCCCTAGGAATGAGTCTATCATTCTTAAGGACCCACCACTACTATCAAATGCATACCGATTGTGATTCCTATCATTAAACCAAACGGCCCCATATATATATATGAGTGCGTTAGGTTTGCATGTCAGAATCACTATGTGTATGGGTATAGGTATACATTGGAATGTGAATTGGTGGTTAGATATGATTGCATGCAAACATGTTTGGTTTAATGCTTTGGATTTGATTTTGGTATAAAAAAAAGTCATCATTTGTAAAGTAGGCTATGTAATATGATATGATGTATGACATATATTGATGTTTCATTTCTATCAATGAAACCCTACTAACCAAACACTTGTAATGGGATTCAAACTTATTCTTTTATAGTCGTTACCGTATATCAAACGCACTCTAGATATATATACAGTTGCTTCTAAAGATAAATAAAAGTCTAATAAATAGATAAGACTACTTTATCAACGTTTTTGTGTTCAGCTTTTATGTTCTATACCATTATTTGCTTTAATGAATCACCCATAATAGATACGTATTAAATTATCGACAACATACTTGCAATTTAAAGAAATTGTTATTAGTAATAACAATACAACATTGCATAGATGAACAAAATAAATTAAACCACCATAGATACAATCTATTTTAGACATTCGTTACTATTTTAATACCATTAATTTATTATTATACCTTCAACAAATTTATATGACTTTTTTTTTTTTTTTTTTTTTTTTTTTTTTTTTTTTTTTTTTTTTTATTGGATAATTGTGAAACTTTGTTAAACATATTGAAACATGTTATTTTTATAGCGATTTGCATCATTTTGCTAATTGTCTGTCACCATGAGCTTTTTGTTACACTTGAAAAATGATTGAGATAATGTTTAAAATTGTGATGAATGACAAAAATCCTTATTAAGGAGTCAAATAACATGGTATATTAAGAAGTGATTCAAAATTTGTGAGCATAGGTAAACAAGCTTACCCAACAACTTTACATATAGACTATTGTATTATTTATTAATTAAACTCATTTATCCATAGGTTATCAAATTCAACATCCATCTTTCTAATTCTTGCAAGAAACTTCATGCATAGAATTGGTAATTAAAGACTCATTCACAACTATATCAAACACGCATTTGGATTTCTGCAACAATAACAAGTTTATCATAACCAAAATCTATAATTTTATTATGCGACTTTTATTTTCTTTGTTTGTTTGACTACACATGTTGTACAAATGATCTTTTTCTAACTATGTATACTCATGTCTTTCTTTCTCAACACCTGATTGCATAAGGGACATGACATTATCTTTTTTTCCCCCTCTTTTTTAAAAACCCGTGAATTCACAAAATATCAAAGCTAACATGATTATTTTATAATTATTGAATATTACACAATACTGAATCACATGTAATTTGTGGGATAAAGATCATCTCAAGTTGTTATCAACATGATAGGTCATGTCTTGCTGAAAGTATAGTTAATAACACCTGGACTTGGCCTACTGAGTGGTCTCACTTGCATACTATTCGTGTTCCAATTTCAAATGTTGGTGCTAAAGATGAGCCTTTTTGGCCAACTAATGATGACAAAGAAGGTGCATTTGCTAGTAGTCATGTGTGGAAGGATTTTAGAATGCTTAATAACACTGTACAGTGGGGGAATGTATCCGGCGGGATTGGGGTATGTTGTTGTATTGTGGATGCAAATAAAGGGAAGATTGATCGCACAAGATACCTTAGCCAAATGGTATATTGGGAAGACTTTGAATTGCTCTTTATCTAAGAAAGATGTTGACTTACACAAGCACTTATAATCTGATTGCGAGTATTCAAATGGATTGTGGGGAAAGTTGCAACGCTTAACTAATATGAAGACAAATCAAAGGATTGGAGGATAGTATTGAGCAGTTGTCTAAATTGCCTTGTTCAATGAGTATATGCAACATTATTAGAAGATTGAGCCTGGCAAATACAGTTTACTATATTTGACACAAAAGGAATCAGAGGCTGTTGCAATCAAGAGAAAGAAAATTTGAGACTCCTATTCAATGTAATATTGGAAAATCTGAGGAGCAGATTTATGACATTAAGAGTTAGAAGAACTACTGCAGTTATGCAGGCTGAAAGAATTTGGCAGATTCAGTTGAATAAGAGATAATAAAGGAATGGTTATAGATGTTCATGGATGTTTTTTTTGGGTAACCATGGTTTCCGGCCTTTTTCCCGACTAATCCACGGGATTTAAGCCCACTGCAACACAGACTCAAACGGGGTAAATCCCTCCCCTTTTCAGGAAGGTTGGCGTGTTTCATGTGCATATGATGGTGAGTCATGAAAGATGGTACTAGCTACCCTATGTACACATTGGTAATAGTCTTTGTCCAGAATTGTGGAGTCTGATAACTGCCTTTGGAAGAATTACTAGGATTATTGATGAGGCCTTGATAAATTTGTTGCCATATACCTTTATTGTGAGGTTAGGAGGTTTCTACAATAAGGTTATGGTTGGCAAACTTAATTAATAATTTAGTTCATTGTTGTCCACGGTCTTAAGAATGGTTCTCTGTCATGCTGGTAGAATTCAGTTTAGGTTGAATGTGTTAGGCTGTTGTTATTTGTATGATTGTTGTGGGGATGTCCACTCGAGAAATATCTATCTTGTAACATAAACCAATGGTTCATATATATATTATCCCTTCATAAATTCAACTTAGATGTGTGTATTGCAGTTTGTCTCAGATTGTGACTATATACCCACAATCGATTTCTCATACTTTGTCCAGAAATAAAATTGTAGACATCAGTGATTAGTATCCAAAGCAATTTGGTCTCATAATCAATTCATCAATGCAAGCAGGTGGTGGGCTTATTAAAAAATGCAATACGGCAAAAGATGTTACTTAAAAACCTCATACTTTTAGTTTCCTCTAAAACATGTCACAAACATCTGATTTGGTGCTTTAATTACTAAAGGAAAACATTACTTAATTGCCATTAAGGTAAAAAAAAAAACATTGATACCCCCTCGCCAAAGACCATGTAACTTTGTTACTATATCCTAACAACACAATAATAATTCAAAGAGACAAAATGCGAACATCATAATTCAGAAATACGACTGCACAATTCATACAGTTTCAGCTCCACCCCAAACTCCTCTGCCTGCATCATAATTTTCTGTAGAAGTAAGAGAATTTTAAAAAGTAAGTCATTTTACACAATTTGATGAACTAAGAAATCATGTGAAAAAGCATACCTTTCATTTAATGGTCATTTCCCGATGTAAACATGTCTTCTCTTCTTCTTCTTCTTCAAGACTAAACTCTCTACTGCATCAGCAATTGCATTGAACCACTTGACTTTTCTTGTTAACAACATGAGATATC
The DNA here is from genome assembly GCA_014162995.1 of Artemisia annua. Lineage (NCBI taxonomy): Eukaryota > Viridiplantae > Streptophyta > Magnoliopsida > Asterales > Asteraceae > Artemisia > Artemisia annua. The sequence goes on along the minus strand of LBNU01014376.1, from coordinate 32,266 downwards.
CCATCACTAATCCGACTAATGTTCCACATCCATATCCCAACGTCACCACTTTCCATGTAAATCCACTCTCCTCCTCGTCATTATATTCTCCATCATCTTCCACTTGTGAGGAACTTTGATGTTCACGTTTGGGCAATAGAGACCCATAGAGACCTGAATTCCCTCCAAAAGAAGTGCTAAATGTGCTGAACTGTGGTCCTTCTGGAATGCGTCCCACAAGATGGTTTTGCGAGAGATTTAACACTTCAAGGGCGGTGATGCGTGCAAGACTTTGGGGGATCTCTCCTGAAAGTTGGTTCCAAGATAGGTCTAAGGACTCAATCTCTGTGAGATTCCCCATAGCATGCGGAATGGGACCACTAAGACAGTTGTGGGATAAGTTGAGCACTATTAGCGAATTAAGACCACCGATGACATTTGGAATATGTCCTTCAAATGTGTTATTGGACAGATCAATAATTGTGTAGCCAACCGAAATTTGTGGAAACTCTAGATCCACCCCTTTCACCGCAAAAACGAATGAGTAATACTGTGCACCCCTATCCAAATTTTCTAGTTTTGTGCTGTTTTTCACCACATTCTTCATGGAATTGAAATTTTGAAAATATTTTGCAGGGAGTTGACCTACAAACCTATTATGAGATACATCCAGAACTTGAAGACGCGGAAATGGAAATTTCACAGCAGAAGAGGGCTGGATGTGTCCATGGAATCTGTTTGATTTCAAGAGAAGAACCCGCAAATATGGAAGGCCGTCTAACCAACTAGGGAATGTACCATTCAAGTGGTTGTTTCCCAAATCAAGTACTTCCAACTGCTGACATTTGGACAAGGAACTTGGCACCTCTCCTCTTAATTGATTTCCATTCAAACTAAGCCCTATTAATCCTCCACAATCCCGGTATATGTTTGGAATCGTTCCTTGAAAGCTATTGTTCGCCATATCTATCATCATAAGATTTGAGCTGATAATTCCAAAGCATTGTGGAATCAATCCACCAAAGCGATTATTGGACAAATCCAAATAAGATAGCTTGCTCATGTTGCAAATTGATTGAGGGAATGGCCCCTCAATCAAGTTGGACTGCAGATACAGATTTTCTATTCCATACCATTGAAACTGAGGCAAGCCGGTTATGAAGTTATCTGAGAGATTCAAATAATACAATTCATTACCTCCTATCTCCCCTGCCCAATGAGGAATTTGGCCATGGATTTCATTGCTAGAGAGATCTAACGCTACAAGATGTTTCATGGCTCGAAATGAATTCGGAAATACCTTTAGCTTGCAAGAGGCCAATCCTAAGATTTGTAAACCAAGGTTGACATAATGATTGGCATTGTTTGTTGTAACAGAGAAATGGTTGTATGAGAGATCGAGATATTCAAGGTTTGTGAGGGTTGATAACAATGTATCCAACTCCAATTCACCACTAAAATTATTAGATGAAAGGTCCAGGTCAGCTAGGTTAGTGAGTTTTCGAAATGTTTGCACATCAATTTGGCCACCTAACTTATTGTTACGAAGTGCTAAGTAATATAATGATGGAAGAGCAAATGACTCAAAAGGAACATTTCCACTGAACATGTTATAACTTAGATCGAGAATTTCTAACGAGGGGGAAGTAAACAGCCAAGATGGCAATGTCCCATTAAGTTTGTTTAACGATAAATCAAGAGAAGTAAGGTGTGTGAGGTTGAAGAGGGAGCTGCTAGGATGAATTGTACCTTGTAGCATTCCGCAAGTGAGATTGAGCTCGATGATGTCACCGGTGGAGTCGTTGCAAATAACTCCATCCCAATTACAACAATCAGTACTTGTGTTCCAGATTTTTGGATGATAATCAGAACCCAACGCATCATGACAGTAGGAATCAAGGTCATCGTTTATGTAATTGATGGAGGAAAGGTTATGTTTAAAGAGAAGCAAAGCTTCACTTTGTTTTTGAGAGCATTTATGACTCCTATTCAAAGAAACGGTAGGAGCAAAAGTGGTGAAAATAAAGAAAAGGAAAAAGATACTCAACACTATTGAATAACCCATAACAGTGTTTTTTTTATTTAATTGCTATAGAGAAAAGTTCAATACGAAACAACATTTATCTAAAGAACAAATAATAAGATCTCAACCATCCATCTATTTTAAATCTAAAGGTCCAGATTAATTCTTATGTTAATATAATTAGTTATTGAAGGGGCACTTTTGTAATTTCATTAAATAAAACTTAACCCTCCTTTTATCTTAAAAACACCAAATCACCATCACCAATGGAAGCCGCAACCACCAGCGGCACCGCACCTCCGTCACAATCAATAGACAAATCACCACCACCGCCACCGTTACCACCACAAACTACCGATTCATCTTCTCCAACGCCGGTCACAACTATTCCAAATTGTCGTTACCTCCAACGCCACATTACCCAACACCACCGCATCTCTATCGCAACTCCATCGCAGCAACCGCTACACCACCGCGACTCCGCCGGTATTCACGTCTTTAATAGATTATAATGCCTACGAACTGTTTGATTATAATTCTACTGTCTATGTATGAAATTGATGTATTTGGTATTGTNAAGAGGGAGCTGCTAGGATGAATTGTACCTTGTAGCATTCCGCAAGTGAGATTGAGCTCGATGATGTCACCGGTGGAGTCGTTGCAAATAACTCCATCCCAATTACAACAATCAGTACTTGTGTTCCAGATTTTTGGATGATAATCAGAACCCAACGCATCATGACAGTAGGAATCAAGGTCATCGTTTATGTAATTGATGGAGGAAAGGTTATGTTTAAAGAGAAGCAAAGCTTCACTTTGTTTTTGAGAGCATTTATGACTCCTATTCAAAGAAACGGTAGGAGCAAAAGTGGTGAAAATAAAGAAAAGGAAAAAGATACTCAACACTATTGAATAACCCATAACAGTGTTTTTTTTATTTAATTGCTATAAACATTCATACTTGCTACACATATATATACTAACACTAGTGTCACAAGAATATGATTGGAAGATGTATGTGGTCTAGTTTCATTTATAAACGTATCACTTGGGTTGTGCAAGTCTATCAAAATAGATAGTCTCTAACTTTAATTTCTTGTCGATTTATACACAATTCTAACTTTTGATTGCGATATAAAAGAATCTTTCAATGAAAATTATGTGGTCCACAATAATCTTTAAACACTAAAGAAAAACAATTTTTGGATGATTCATTAGAACGAAATCTAAATCGAACCAATAGAAGAACTCAATTTAGCTTGTTTGTCAAAATAGAGCATTTCTATTGGTCAATAAAAGTCAATATTGAATCAATTGTGTTAAACATATAATTCAATAATTTAAATCTTATTAAATAAACAATAAAATATATGACTTTCGGTGCTCATGTTTTCAAATTTTAGACTTAAGTGTAAAACAACTTTATATTTTATTATTTCATACAATTTACAACTTAAACTATGCACTTTTGAAAATGAGTTAATCTTAAATCTAGTTTTATGAACATGATTGTAAAATAACACAAGTATTTTAAACTTAAGAAAAACAACATTTCTTATTTTATCATTGTTAATTTTATTAAATTGATCGTATCATCGTTAAGCTTCATAAACATTCGGGTTATAAATATCATTGTTATTTTTATTCAATTGATTGTATACGATAGTCATGTATGCAGCGGAATTGCAACTATTTTGTGATACAATTTTGCAACCAAGATCGATTAAAAGACCCCTAAAATTATAGTTTTTCAGCAGCCTTAAACACATTATTATTGTAACTTAGATACATGTGTAATCTCAAAGCTTAGTGTTTTGTTAGAGGGAAAAATACAAGTGGGTCCATAATTTTTATTAAAAGAAAAATATTTATTCATTTAATTTGTTCATGATTGGTTAACATAAATTATCATGTTAAAACCTATTTTAGAGGATCTCAATCCTGATTTGTGATGTGAGTTGTATAAAGTTCAAATAATAAATCACGTAATTTTCACAAAAGCACACATGTGTTCACAAAATCACATTTGATTTTTATGTGCGTGAATTTTAACACTCAAAAAAAATTTAAATTTAATTTTACTAGCAAACTTTAAACGCCAGTTCCGATATTTTCACTACACCTTGCTTTGTCTTTGTTTTGATCAGGTTCTCACTATACCATCATTTTAACAAATTTTCATGTTCAGTTTTTAAATTTAAAAACGAAGGGTTAGGATTCTTTCCTTCGTTAGTCTTAGAATGGAGACACATATATTCATTAGCAACTCAAGCTTGAAACAAGTTTAACAGGTCTCGACAAGACTAATGCTTTGAAAGTTATCTAAATAATCATAACGAAAAGTCATGGTGTACCCCAAGACTAGGAATGAGGGATGGGTAGTGATATCTCCACATAGGAATTTACTTCGTACACATAATTTTAGTTGGGCCTACATAAATTTTATTTGTAAAATTTATGTGGGTCCCACTAAATATATGTGTATGAAGTAAATTGGAGATATCACTTCCCACGAGGGATTACTATTAAACAAGCACAAATATGTGCTTGGTTTCTATGGCTCACAAGATTTAAAAGACTAGTCGTCTTGATCCGCACCCCATATCTAGAAATGTCACATAGAGGGGAAAGGAGGTTATGTTAACGAGCAAAAGAGAGCAAACTAACATTTAGTAAAATACCATCTGCCCGACCCAACCATTTTGAGCACATCCGCCAAGTGCATCCAGAACTGCAGAAACTGAGGATACCTAAATTCAAACATGTGGCTATAGGAGAAAACAAATCATTAACGTAACTATTCATGTAATAGCATTAAAACATAATAATGATACACACAATAAAATTAACTAGAACCAACTTGGTTCAATCCATGTATGAGGGTTGGAATGAAATTTAGTGCCGAAGAGATCCTTAAAACTTTTTTCAATTTTTCTACCATTGAATGTGTGAAACATGCAGGTTTCTAGAGAATAAAACACAATCTTCCCATTCTTGGCATGTAATCGTGGAAAGTAAATCTTGTTCTCCATTTCTGGTGTTTTGGCTTCAATACACATGCATGTTTTATCGCATATAAAAATCATATGTCTTCCTAAACGGTCAACTGTCTCCCATTTTTTTGTAGAATGATTTAACTTGAATATCTCGACCGATTCTCCAAACTTGTCCACGAATACTATTAAAAGCTGTTGATCACATTTCACAAGATAATGTTGGGCTGAAGACCTGCAACCGAAACCTTTTGGGGGCTGCGCCACAACATTTTCCCAAAAGCAAATTCCTTCATCCATGTTTCTAAAAACATCAAGTCTTCCCTCATCCACCGTATAGATATCTCGACCATAACATGTTGGAAATGCAAATGAATGAGGAATGATATTACCAAAATACATACGAAATATACGCCAAGATGATTCCCGGTTTACAAAGTGGATAAAAACAACTGATGTTGTAAATGCAACAACCATACAATCAGGGGAAGTTGGTGGTGCTGAGAAACCAAAGTCTTCAACATAAGGCACAAATGGAAGCTTGCGGATATCATTTGTGAAAGGGTTATAGAAAAACGTAGGTCCAGAAAGTTCAAACATCAGAATCCAACCATACTTGGAACTACGTATTCGAATATCACCAATCAATTCTTGAGGCGTTTTTCTAAAATACGTGTCACCAAACACCGGGTCTGTAAAAGTGATAATGCCATGACGGTTGTCAAACACCATAAGCCATGGTGAAACTAATGAATATGTCTTCAGTCTTTTTAGAGCTGTTTCGCTACTCCACTGAATCATAGGTGCTGCTAAATGACAAAGTTTGCATGTAGCACGGAAGTTGAGATATTCAAGACCAACACAATGCTCCACAATATTCTTCATAATATCAAAGGGAATATTGAGAAGGTGTGATTCAATATTGCCTTCATGTGTTTCATTCCTCAGGGTATTGATATTAAGCTCGTCACTCATTACTGATTTTACCACAATCTCATTATCACCTTGCAACCTACAAAACATATGATTATCAAGATCATCTAAAAGGTGCAAGCAATGAAACATGTACAATAAATAAAGACATACCCGCATTCCCATAACGACAAATGGCTTGTTGGCACAAAAGAAGGCATAGAAGATACGGAGATGGTTTTATCTTTGGCATTGTAAGAGTATATCACTTTGCCCATTTTACCAATAATGTGTAGATAACCCCCTGCGTCCAAGGCAATTGTAGGTCTGTAAAATACTGAGCAATCATGAGCAAGATCTACAAATAGTATACCATCTTTGAGGTCTTTCACTTCTTCCCAAACCATACTAGTGATGTCCAATCTAAACAAATACACAACACCAAGTCTTTTCTTAGCTTTGGAATCAAAACCTACTAGAATATAGAACAATTCTCTACATCCTCCTTTAAGAAAAACCTCCCAGCAACCTATTCCATTATTGAAGGAGTATGAAGGGATATCAACAAACCGCAATAAATTTATCACAAATTTTCCATCCTTAACCATAATGTCAACATGTATTACAAATTCCGTTTTGTCACTACGTGTCAAAGCATACAATTTACCATTGCAACAAGCTAGGCAATGTAAGTTAGCGTCATTGTCACCAGTTAAGCCCCTGAGCTGTTTAGCTAATGACAATTTCATCCACTTTATCCTCTTTCGTTTACGCTCTAACAGACAAAAAAGAATTATAGGTTCATCGATTCTTGTTAATAGGAGAACTGAACTAGGATCATCCGGTGAGGACGACAAACAACATTGTGCGATAAATTCATAATCTTCAGATTTTAAAACCAAGCGAGGGAGACGTATCATCTTAGAAGTCATTGGATTCCAAAGTGTCCACCTGTCGTTCTCTGGATGGCTAGAGAGAATTACCCACCCATGGAAACACCCTCGTATACGTCTCCCGAGCAACTCAGGTATTTGACATCTATCATGAAGAAACTGGTCGTGCATGGTATCATCTTTCTGTGGTTCGAGATTCTGACCAACTGACCAAAAATATTTTACAGATAGAGGAGGCCATTGACGAATTTGCTTCTGCATCATCTGCCAAGTTGATAAATAATTTCAAACTTAAGTTTAACAGAAATATTTTTTTAATATAATCAGTAGTTGTTAACCCTTTTGACTTGACAAATATACTTGGAACCTAGATTAGACTCGATATTCTTCATGATTTGAACACAAGCATCAACAGTGGTTGTTAACCCTGACTGGCTTAACTCATCTACTTAGAAGCTAGAAAAGACTTGATTCTTTTTATCATACTTTTCAACGTCACAAATCACAATAAATAATGCCAAAACCAGTGGTTCTTAACGCTGAAAGACTTGGAGAGCCACTAGATTCTAGAAAAGACTAGGGTTTTTTTTTTTCTTTCTAAATCACAAATTTTATTGTTACCAAATAAAGTAGTTGTTAACCATAATCAACATGAAAAATCTACTTTGAAGCTAGAAAAGACTCGATTCTTATCACAAATTTATGCAAATATTCACAAACGCATTGGATAATAAGAAAATAAGCAGGGCTTAACCCCTAAGTGACTTGACATATCTACTTAAAAGCTAGAAAAGACTCGAATTTTATCATATTTCTAACAGGATCGACACATATGACAGTCGACAACAGCACATTCAGTAGTTCTTAACACTAAAAGACTTGAGAAATCTACTTAAAAGGCTTAAAAAAAAGACCCAGTTTTGTACTTTTGTCATAACTTTAATACAAGGATGATGCAGTAGTTGTTAACCCTGACTGACTTTATTCATCTACTTATAACCACGAAAAAATCTACTTAAAGATGTTTATCATAATCTTATCAGGATCGACAAATATGAAAGCAGACAGCAGCAAATTCCGTAGTTTTTAACTGACAAATCTACTTAAAAGCAAGAAAAATCTCCATATTTTGATTCATAATATACAACAAACCAACACTGTGTGGTTCATATATAATATGTCAAGTATTTGAAATTCTTATATTTATAAATGACACATTAATTCTTTGTTTATCTTCACAGAAAGCTGCTCACCATTATCTTTAGAGTTTAGACTACAAAAGTACACGAACCAAATACAACACACATCCATAACAACAAAGTGTAAACCCAAATTTGCTCATTTGTAAACAATAAATTGTTTCTTTTGTAAACTAAAATTACCTAAAATTATTTTTGTGAACCGAAAACTTAAGAAGAAAAAGAACTTTCAAACTAAAGAGATATGTAGAGAAGTAACGGAAGAAAAATTATTTTCATGGGTGGAAATATGCAGCAGGTAATGGATGTAAGAAGTATTGATGATGGTGCACAAGAAAAAAAAAATGAAGAACCGGGTCATATGAATAAGATGAGGTAAGGGCAAGTTGTCCTAAATGGCACTATAAAACTTCCGTGTTCATAGGATTTAGAATCCTCCGCTCACCCAATGGTTATTAAATTCCCCCAGATTGTGAACCACACATAATTGAGGTGGTATTCTCATTCCAAATCACCCCAAATACGACAAACCAAACACGCCCTAAAAGACTTCTGTATCTACCTATCATAATATACAAGGAAATCATACAAATGTCACTGAATACTACCAAAATCGCTAGTTCTTAACACTACAAACCTTGAAAAATCTACTTTAAAGCTAAAGAATGCCACCTTTTTATCACAAAATTAAGCAAATCAGCAGAATTTGACCCAAAGTGACTTGAAAAGTCTGGTTTAGAACATAAAAAAGACTCGATTTTTATCATGGTTATAAGAAAATTGACACATATGATAGAATACAACAGCAAATTTAGCAGTTCTTAACACTAAAAGACTTAAAAAGCTAGCTAAAAGGCTAGAAAAGACTCTATTTTAATCAAAAGTTAATAGGATCCGAAGCACATGACATTGGATCAGAGCAAAATCAGTAGCTCTTAAGACTTAATGAATCTACTTAAACGCTAGAAAAGACTTGATTTTTATCATACTTTTCAACGTTTCAACACAAATAACATTCAAAATACCACAATCAGTAGTTCGTTACACTAAAAAAACCTCAAAATATCATCTTAAAATCTATAAAAGACTCCAATTTTTTTGGTCATAATTTACAACACAATATCATTACCACTAAAAGGCTTCTATCATAATTTCAGGGAATCCCTACAAATGATACCAAAATCCTAATGTCAACAAATTAGAAGCAAAATCAACACTAACTGATACAAAGAAACTAATTAGAAGCAAAAGCAAATTATAACAATAAGATGAATTTAAACATAGATACAAGCCATACCTTAAACAGAATATTCAATCTTTGATTTAATTAACTTAGGGGGTTTAAATACAATAAAAGAAAAGAATATGAATTAATTTATGGGATATATTGGCATTATTTTGGAACATTATAATATGAGGATAATTCCTTAAAAATAATCCGACATGTTTGGGGGTTCAGTTTCTTGTTTCAAACACGACTCAAGAGTCAAGAGTATCTCTGTTTCTGCTTGTTTAGTTACAGAAAAGCCCTTTAAGTTTTGAAACATTCAACTTTTATTCTTCTAAGTTCTAACACTGAGTATGTTGTAAAATACACTAGATATCTTTTCAAGTTCTTCTTTTGGTATGTATATGAATTTTCTCATTAAAAAATATCAAGGAGATGGTTTTTATTTTTTAATACATTGTTTGAGTCAATCACTTATTACACTAGTATATATTGTAACTATTATATTGTATTTAGAAATTTAAAGGCTACACGTAAATCCCGGTTGAATCGATATTTGTGTGTACGCGCACGCTTTAACAGAACCATTATAGCGATACCCAAGCTGGTTTTCGATGGTTTTAGTTTGATATTTTTATGGCTCGATGGCAGTTCAACGACAAATATAAGATTGCTAACATTGGTTTTACTTATTAGAGCTCTGGCATCATATTTAAAGGTCAGTTTGTGTGTAGCTCGATTTAAAGGGTATGGTTGTCTTTGGGTGTCTTTTTTTGTAGAAAAACAATAAGTGCCCGTTTGGTTTGTAAGTGGAATTGGAATTGAATTTGGATTTGGGAAAGGTTTGAAAGAAATTGGATTTAATATAGGTTTGAATTAAATGAGGAGAAAGAAAATAAATAATTGATAAATTTATTTTTTAAATATATTTTATACTGTAATAAATTTTATATAAAAAATATTATTTAAATAATAAAATAACAAAAGTAATCCACATATATAAATAAATGAAGAGGACCCACAAAGTACACAATCCAAGTTGAAACCTACCTAAGTACCCTCCTATCACTTTTTGATTCAAACTATCATTCCCTTTTACAAAAGAATGAACCAAAAAACTAGTTAATATCTTTTCAATATAAAACCCATTCCAAAGTGCCAAAACAAACGTGCCCTAAGATCATTATCAAACATATTCTTGTTAAGTAAGCAACATTAAATGAACCAGAAAAATTTTAAATTAAAAAGAAGCATTACATTGAAAATAGAAAATAATAACAAATTTGAATTTTGAAGTTTCTACATGGTCCCCATATCCATTTCCAAACCATTTTTGAGATGGGATGCCAATTCTTTTTTTATGATAATCAAACTATGAATATCTAATATGTTGTACCTACAAGTAGTTGCAATTTAATAAAAATATTAAAGAGGCTGTGTCCCAAGTTCTCTATAGATATAATACACGTCCTTGTGTATATTTAACAAAGCCTCTTATATACACGAGACTCCTAATTGAGATCGCAGTTTTGAAATTAGCTGCCGCTCTTAAATGCCTTTTCTTGAAAACAAAATTAGGCATTTAAGAGCAACAACTAATTTCAAAACTGAAAACTCAACTCGGAGGCTCGTGTATTACTATGCGAGGGACCCAATGACGATTTGTGAAGATCCCGATCTCACTGAATCCTTGTACCCAATGACGATTTGTGAAGATCCCTACCACTGCGGCATGATGGTTATTTTTAAAGAATCAAATTGTTTCTCGTTAAGGAGCATCTGGAGCTCTCCATCATCTTTCATTAGTACCTCACACGCTTCAAAAAATTGTTTGATTTCACCTTGCTTCAACTTACTTGCATGAACATCGAAAATCTGGTCTACCTTTTTAGCATTGGTCTTCGATTTGATTAACTCCACGTCTAATGGATCCACATCGAAGAGGACCTTAAGGTTATTAGTGTCACGTAAGTAAGCCTTGATGGTCTCGAGGTTGTGTGTGCCCTCTTTCTTATACTTCCTATTGAACTCTTGTTCGTTCTTCTCTTTAACAGTAAGAAAGTATTCATCACCCGCGATGAATTTTGCTAATATAAAACACCTTCCAAAGTAAAAATTCCGTTCGCTTAAGAACAAGAGCCTTTTAAACTCGACAATAGCCTCCTTTGGCTTTTCCGCGGCTTCTAGTTCCCTGAAAAAAAAAAAAAAAAAAAACGTTAGCTATAGAAAAACCACATTCATAATATTTAGATGAAGTAGAGTAATATTCTTATACATATACACAATAAACACATTCATAATGTTTTCTCGCCTATGGGCTTATTTATCTAACTTAAGTTATATTAAGTTGAAAAGTCAAAACAAACATAAATAAGCCTAAAGAACAACATAAACAAACAACCTCAGATCACTTTTACATATCCTTTTCATCAAATACAAACTTTCTTTAAACACTAAAAGTAAGCAAATATGTCAATATTTGAAACTTACAAAATAAACCAACATATAATAAAAGTCTCATATTTGATGGGCTTATGAGCTTATTGATAAGCTCATTACCTCAACTTCTTTGGCTTATGAGCTTATTCATTCAAGCTTATTAACTTTATAAGCTAATAAGCCCTTCAAATAAGCTTAAACAAACACCCCTTTAAACAAAATTTTCACTTAATATCTACAACTTATAAATTTTAAAACAAAACCAACCACATTACTTATAAATCCAAATATTAAACTCAAAATTAGATACATCGAAGTTACCTATTAAAGCTGAAGGACACACCATAATTCCGTGANAAAAAAAAAAAAAAAAAAACGTTAGCTATAGAAAAACCACATTCATAATATTTAGATGAAGTAGAGTAATATTCTTATACATATACACAATAAACACATTCATAATGTTTTCTCGCCTATGGGCTTATTTATCTAACTTAAGTTATATTAAGTTGAAAAGTCAAAACAAACATAAATAAGCCTAAAGAACAACATAAACAAACAACCTCAGATCACTTTTACATATCCTTTTCATCAAATACAAACTTTCTTTAAACACTAAAAGTAAGCAAATATGTCAATATTTGAAACTTACAAAATAAACCAACATATAATAAAAGTCTCATATTTGATGGGCTTATGAGCTTATTGATAAGCTCATTACCTCAACTTCTTTGGCTTATGAGCTTATTCATTCAAGCTTATTAACTTTATAAGCTAATAAGCCCTTCAAATAAGCTTAAACAAACACCCCCTTAAACAAAATTTTCACTTAATATCTACAACTTATAAATTTTAAAACAAAACCAACCACATTACTTATAAATCCAAATATTAAACTCAAAATTAGATACATCGAAGTTACCTATTAAAGCTGAAGGACACACCATAATTCCGTGACAATGATCCTCTTCAATCTATGAGATACAAAATGAGACTTAAAACTAAAGAATACATATATTTTTTTTAATCTATTTTTTATTTATTTTTTGGCAAACAAATGGTTGATTTGTGAGATAACAAGTGATGGTAGGGTTTTGTATTTAACATAGGTATTTCTTGTAACCCCTCCAACATGTACAGCTCAAGATATTTGGTTAACCTTTATATTTAAATATGGAAAGTTTTGTAAACCATACATATTACCCAAAATGAACTTAAAATAGAAACCCTAGCTAAGACGTACTAGCTCACCTGCAATGGGGGAATGAAGATTTGTGGTGGTTGCAAGTAAATGAAGCCATCCGAGTTATATGTTTGTGGTGGTACCGGAGATAAAAGATCCAGTGTTGGTGATGGATGTGGTAGCTAGCTTTGAATGACAATGAAAGCAGTAGGTTGTTTCTTGTATGTGTGTTTATAGAGAGATGCATGTTAATAAATTTTGGTAGGTGAAATACATTATTATAAACACTCATTTATTGTAGTTGGTTACTGAAGGGATTGTGTCCCAATGATGCCATATGTTGTGTGATTTGCTTTTCGTCACGTTGCACATAACCAAAAGGATTACATATGAAACACCCAACGTGTTTTAGATTAATTGTAAAAACACGATTCTTATCAAATTTACATTTACCGATATCGAACATTATTTTAAGCAATTACACTGATTTTGAAATTAGAGTTTATGATAAATTCGGGAAAACAAGTTAGGTTAAACTAGGTATAATCCCCGTGCACGCACGGGGTTTTTCTAGAAAAATTCAATTATATAGTATTATCGTTTAAAAACAGAAAATTTTATATATTTTTTAAAAAGTTAGAGAATCAACATGTGCGAAAGTAAGAAAAATAGTTAGCAGAAATTGTAAATATAACCGTGGCATCGACCTTGTATTGGATTCTTGAGCGTCTCTCCTTATAATGTTATTGGGTCAAAGGTTCTGATCACATGGGTTTACACATAAATCAAATTTATTTAAAAAATTTTGTTTACTATATGGTTATATAAGAATTTACCCGTGAAAATTGTGATATAAGTTCAACTAATAAGTACGCATGAGTTTTTATTATGTATTAATATCAATTAATATCTTGTAAAAATTTCATTAGATGAAAGATTTAACTTTGTTTAGCTGACATAGATGTTAATGCTGAGGTTGATGTTGTTGTTTAACTTTAACTATTGATATCATGTTGTACAAAATGTGCGAGTTTAGTAGCACATAATGAGCATTGATGAAGTTAAAATATACTCTTAAAGTTTTTTAAAAGTGTTTTTCCGGATATCCGTATATAAACTTTAAATAATAATTACATGAGTCGTTATAAGTACAATCGCGTATATTTATTTTCATATCACAGTAACTCGTACTTACCATCTGATATTTATATTACCGTTAATAATAATTTAACTGTATTTAATATTCAAACCCGTGTACGTATAGATTAAACTTTTAAGTAGGATAAAATGAGTTCTTATTTATATTAACGTACACAGTAAAAATATATTTTAATAGATGAAAGTTTAAAACTAATATTTAATTTTTAAAGTATTACACGTATATTAAAACTAATTCGTACATTAAGAAATTTTTATAAGTTTAATGGATTGAAGTCTCGAACCAATCTAATACTCATGTAATTGTAAACAAAGTTCATATTATAAAGTATAAGGGGTTATTTGTTTATTATCTAAAGTTATCAAAAAACATGGAGATTTATAATTTTACACTTAACTCCATATAATATATTTAAAATTCAACCACTAATGTTTCATTAATTACCTCATCTTTTTTTAAGTTTTTATTTTCATAAATTTGACACTTATATTTTTATGTATTTTTTTCCTCAATCAAATTCCCCACCAAATTTATTAAAGTTTGACCAAAAGCAATTCAATTTTGACTTTTTATTGGCCAATCATATTGCTCAATTTCGCTTATGTGTCAAAATCGAGCTTTCCTATTGGTCCAATTTTTTTTCCACTAAGATTGTTTTGTTAAAAAAACTCCAAAATGATGTAATTCTTTTATTATATAAAAGATTAGGTGAAGTTTTAATCTATCTATACTATATAATAAACGATGGTTTTGAACAAGTCGGCTAAGCATCGAGCATTAAAATCGTGTTTAATAATCTGATGTGGACTACCTTATTTAGCATCTATGTACAATAGTTTTATGCACAACTTATTTGTAGCAATTTCATAGCAAAGTCAACTCAAGCATCAATCAATGGGTTTCTTCTCTACGCTCCCATATGAATTAATTTTGTAAAGTATTAAATAGCATTCATGATATTAGTTTCAAATCAATCTTACGCTTTAATCTTCCTTTATATGATTCAATAGCTATCTTCTTCTCTTTGATTCATCCTGCAAATTAATTTCACTTTTGTTTCCTTTACAGGTTGTTGCGATGACGATGTTGGCAGTTTATACACAACGCGAGTGATTTCAATGGTGTCAACGTGAAAGAATTGGTAAGTACCGAATCAATTATAATATATTTAGGGTTTCGATTTATTAACGTGGATTTGTTTGTTTAATAACGTGGATTTTGGTTTGTGAATTACCTTTCAAGTGTTTTCGTAGTTAATAGCAGGTTTGTGAATTACCTTTCATAAACTTATAAAATTTTCATTTGTTTTTTTGTAGGAATCTGAGTACTAATCATCATTTGTACAATAGCTACTGGAAGTTTATGAAGTTCTATTCAATAGCCCCTTTGATCCACTATATAAATTTAGGTTGTTTCAATTTTTTAATCATTATATATGCGCATCAGATTTTTTTTTATTGCATCTGTTTGAAATTTTTTTTTTGTCATGGCACAACCTAATCTTTTTTCTGGATACTCTTTCTGGTCTCCCATTGAAAAAAGGTTGTATATCTAAATTTACATGGCGAATGATGATTAATAAGCGAAAGAGACAATGAAGTAGGAGACATAAGTAAACTGAATTTGTTCTTCCAATTTATAAACTTCATAAACACTTTGATGTCAATCACTTTATCATGTTAGCAATACTTACATATCTTTAAGCATGGTACATATTTTAAGGCATGACGCATGTCTATACAAGTGATCCAGACAAAATAAATCTTTGTGATTGATATTTTTGGTTCTTGCTAAAGCAGAGTATAAGGTGAACTCATTGCATGAAATTATATACTTCATTAATTTGTCTAATCGTTCCTATGTCTTTTGCAGGTTCAAGAATATCAAGCTCCTATTCACAATAAATGCCGGTTATGATCTAATCATTCCTATGTCTTTTGCAGGTTCAAGAATATCAAGCTCAAGTTGACTAATTGGTACGGCTTTCTGCGGGTTACACGGGTCAGTTTTAACATCCTTTTTTGAGGTATCATGGCAATGTCAATGCAACTAGAGTATTTTTATTTTAAGCACTATTATTTGACTTGCTACTAAGATAATAAAGTAGAATATAATTAGATTATAGAATTATAGATAAACATAAGCTCGCACACCTTCTGCCATATCCCAACATCTTTATTATGTAGTGCTATGTTGCAAATACATCTTTGTTTGAAATTTTGACGCTTTTTCAAAATGGGAGAAGTTATTAAAAGTTAATGGATCAATAAGGTTGATTTTTAGCAAAAAGAGGTAGGAGTTGACTTTGGTTGCTAAAATGAATCTATCTACTTATTAAGCTATTAGTGTGTTAAGCAAAAGATGGGATAAAAAGATAACTGATGAATCAAGGATGGGCCAACAAAAACATGGGAGTCTATAAAGGTTGAATTTTAAATTTCATGTATTGAGAAGGTTGAATTCAAAATACTTTACTCGATTAATCATGTTGATTCTGGATGCTTTGATGTTACTTAAGGTAGCTTATCTATTATTAAACCTTTTTTTTAAGTGCTCAATTTGATGTTTGCTTTTAACAGATGATGTCAAGGTGCGTGGATACGTGCTCGAGAAGAAAATTAATACCTTGAGAGCTTGAATGATAAGGTGCTAATCATTTTTTTATTTAAATATTTACTTTGTGATTGTATTCATTGGTTGTAGTATTCTTGGGGTTTTCATTAAGTTGTGTCGTGATAGAGTAAACCTACTCATCCCTACAAGGTTACAAGCAAGTTGGTTAATCACTTCGATTACCAAGTTGGTTCGATTTGGGTTATGTTTTTACTCTTTTACCTCCGACGGTAAAAAACACACAAAAGTTGAGAAAAAGTATGATCATGCCAAGAATATTAATGCCACTTTCTTTATTTATTATTACGCTTGTGTTTTCATGTTAACATGTAGTTTTCGGTTTATTAAAAGGACTGGACAACTGACTATAAAATCAGTTCAAATTATGATCAACTTGATGGATTGAATAATCAAAAGGACTTTTGTAACTCATTTCTTAGACGGATAATCCTTAAGGTACTTTTTATGTGACTTATTGATGAACATGCTACTGCCGTGTGCGATTATGGATTGAAAAATCTTAAGGACTTTTGTAACTCATTGCTTAGCCGGATAACCTTAAGGTACTATTTATGTGACTTATTGATGAACATGCTACTGCCGTACGTGTGCGATTTTTTTCTTTTTTGCTTATGCTTTTGCTTACAAGGACAAGCTATCAGGTGTTTGGATTGCTTATGCCATAGGAATGTAGAACACATTTTGTTTAATATCAATTTTTTTGAGCAATTTAGAGTGTTTTGACCCGTTTTGTTTTGGGATTATCAAAATACAATATTGTAAGCGTGTAACAAAGTTTATCTTGAAAACCTACTGATAATTCTCTATTATTAACAATGATGGATTACTTGGGTGATGAAGGTTAGTGAAACTTAGAGTTGGCAAAATGGACGGGTCAAAATGGTTTGGATCACAACAACATATTCGCATGTTAAAACGGGTTAGGTTTTGGTTGATATGAAACATTCTTAATATGATATATAAATGTCACCCATTGACTTTTAAGGGGTGTTTGGGGCTAATTCCAAATAACAGTTTTGAAGGTGAGATTGGGTCGTTTTAAGTAGTGTTTGGATTTGCTTAAAGCCGTAGTTTAATGGCTGTTTAAGTCATCCGCAAGGCCACAAAATTGTAGTTTTATAGGGATTTTTGGGTATGCCTTTTAAGGGGTGTTTGAACCTCCAAAAGCAAATTATGTTTCAAAAGGATATATGGGTCTTTTCAGGGGTGTTTGTGACTGCTGCAGAACTGCAGTTTCAAACTCAGATCTAGGGTCATTTTATGGGGTCATTAACTACCATCTCCGTAAAGGTTATCGATATTTATTTTAGGATTTTTGTTAATTATAGCTGCTGGATAACATTTTTTGGTGTCAACAGGATGGTGGTGGTATTTCTTAACTTCAAGTGTTTATGGATAAAATGGTCATACTTTACGCTTTAATAGAACTTCCAATACAAGAAACGAGGTCATCGTATACTAATACCGGAAAAAATACGGAAGAAAGGTTCAGTGGTTCAATGACAACTCTAACTGCAAGGTAATATGGGTTCATTGATATTTATACATGCATTAGTTTTATTGTGAATCGTTTTTCAATGGGTTATCGTGATTTTAGGATGTTTATAAACAGATGCTCCAACCACAAGTAAAATACATTTGACTCGAATTAAATACCACTATAGACCATTCAACACCGCTACATAATTATAAAACCCAAGTTGGCTCATATAAAACATACTTGGACTAAAAGTGAAAATTAGTGTAATATCCCCTATTGATGTAGGACTGTGTACCTTATTATTAATACATTTGATGGAAAGTTATTATTGAAAATTGTAATTTGTTAGCAGGTTGAGCTTATCATTAACACATAAAGTCATATGTGAGGTGGTGGTTACAGTTGCGAACACAATTCAAGTGACAAGGTTCGGGCTATCATAGAAACACTAAAGTCTTTGTGCTAGAGACCGAGTAGATGTCTATAGACACAAGCTCATTATTTACATGATATATAGTTATTGGCGGTATATACCAAGCAATGTATTAATGATTGATATTGATAACATTATATTCAAGTTAAAAAAGGGAACATGTCAAATGGTATACAACTATATAAATGACATGTTTTATACCATTTTTTAACTTTACATATATGAATGGAGATGGAAATAGGAAGTAATGGAACAATGTTACAAATGACTATCAGTGTTTGGTTATCTCAAAATGAATGGTTGTTTGAAGGTTTAGGGTGTTGGAGCTTGGGATTATATGAGGTGTATTGGGAGTTACGGAGATGGATGGATATCAGAGGTATAAGGTGATGCCTTCTATGGATGCCATCTTTTCGAAACTTCTGTGAGTTGGCTACTGCAGAAGGATTCAAAATGATGCCTTCATAAAGGAAATGTAACCTTTTATCTCAAATAACAAGATCATTGCACATATGAAGCCTTTCAAAGATGCCAAACTTATGTGTTCTACTGTGAGGTGGCAGCTGCAGTGAGAAACATATGTTTGCCTTCATGAGGGAAATGTTGTGTGTGTCATGAGGCCTGTAAGCTTTTATAGCTTATATTTTTCTTCACTTGGCTTATTAAATATTGAACTCGGATGGTAAGAATATGATATAGGATTGTCAAGGTAGACACGACTGCACAAGTTTGAAGTGAATTAGGTTAATCTATCCATACTATCTATAATGAATTTAAACTTTTTCCTTAATCCCTTAAAGAAATGTTAAATTAATCAATGGTAATATCATCCACTTTAATTATTGTTTAATCGCTAAACTTGCATCATTTTTTTGCAATAGTTTCATCCTAATTTTTTTCACAATGGTTGCATGAAGGGACACCAGGCGGAATATCATCAGGTATATACTTGAAACCATCAAACAAACAAAAGAAGAGAAGTCGTAAATAAATTACACGTTATTGTCCCATTGAGCATATCATGCTATAGTTATAAATGGAATTGCTTATTCGATTGTTGACGGATTATCTCATTCTTTCTTTCATATATTAATCGAACATGTTTATGTTTTTTTTTCTTATCATCTCATTTTCTCTCTCTCTAAAAAATTACCCGGTGTCAACGGGTCTATAAGCTAGTTTTGAAATAAATGAAGATTGGATAGAGAAAAGTCAGCAAGAAATTAGCTCGGCAGTCACCCTCTTTATTTGAACTTGTTTGTTCTTCATTTTGTAAACCGAATCCCTCATTCCATCTCACATGCAAACCCTAAACACAACTATAACAACCGGCTGCTCCATTTGTCTCTCAAGAAGTCCAAGTACGAAGGCTAGCAGGTCTTGTGATTGTGGGAGGTGATCATTTGGTGATGTGATCATTGGTGTGGTCGTGAGTTTTATTCGAAGGTGTGACTCTCTTGGCTCTTTTGATTCGTCCGTAAATCCTCTCAAAGGAATTGTGATACTCCCCATATCTCGTCACATAACCAATATCTAATTGTACGTTAAACCTTGCTCGAGTTCTCAACGTGTGTCCATGGAGTCCTCCTTCGCGATCATGGTTCCATCTATCACAGATTTGGAGTTTGTGTTGTGTTCATGTACGGACTGAAGTTATGGGCTTCGTCGGTTCGGGTTTATCTTTCATCGATCTTTTGTTTCTGAGCTCTCGGTTGGCTTGGAGTTCTAGTTCGTATTCGAGCAAGTCTCAGTTCTTGTTTGTGCATGGTTTCGATCTCGATTTGTTGGGGAGGATTTCGTTAGCAGAAGGGTGTATCGTGATTGTTTATCGAGTCTCATTCAGGTGATGGTTGGTGCTTGGTTCATGTTCGCATAATGGTTCGGCTCGGGCGTTAGAGATCGAGTAGCCCGGGTTCGTTTTTGATCTCAGTCCATTCACGTTTGTCTTGATCGTTAGTGTTCGTGGCTTGTTGGACTCTTGTGTTACCTGTCCATTCACGTTTGTCTTGATCGTTAGTGTCCGTGGCTCGTTGGACTCTTGTGTTACTGTTTGTACGTGTGTTCGTGTTCATATTTCGGCATCGATTTTATTTGGTTGCTTGAGGTACATCTTCGATCACTTTACCTTGTTGCCTGTTAATATATACGTACATATGATACAACAGTTTAAGTTCAAACTAGAATGAATTGAGCAAATATATGATGATGAAATAAATATAAACTTATAGATATAAGTCTATATATATGTGCATGGATTACATGGGGTTTGAAACTACTAACTACAATATAATATATATATATATATATATATATATATATATATATATATATATATATATATATATATATATATATATATATATATATATATATATATATATA
>LBNU01014374.1:18055-28522 GCA_014162995.1 Artemisia annua | reverse complement strand
GTAGCCTTTAGCCTAACGAACACTATTCCTTGCGAGAGAACGATCAATCCCCCGGTACTTGCCACTACACTATACTACATCGGTCAGGTACACTGCCTGGTGGGGATTGCAAGCTTCTCGAGATCCCTCGAGAGGTAAAACGTAGTGCGTGTTGCAATCCACGCGCATCAGTTTGCTTAGATCTAATGAAACCTAGTTATTGATTGTTGGTTTGTTGTTTATTGTTTGGTTGATTGACTTGCGTTAGGCTTGAGAAAACTGGCTAAATCTCCTATACGGTAACTAGCTTGAACGTCTTAAGAAACGTAATCGGATGTGTACTACGGTTTTATTAATTGTATTTAATGCATGAGCGACTATTAAGGAGGCTATGATATGATACTAAACATGTCGTCATAAGAAGAGATAGAAACTCATAGGGTTGGAGAAGGCCGTACACACCCCCACGAATGGTATTAAGGAATACAATCCTTCAACTAAATAATTGTCATTCACCCAAACCAATAAAAGATAACTAGGGAGTAGTGAAATATAAGTAAACACATTTGTTTTTACATAAGGAGTTCACCAACAATTTATTTTCTTGTTATTTATTTTATTTTGTTTAATTAAGTAGTTTTTGGGTTAGTTGACTAGCAACTAATTCCGCCCACTCTTCCAATATCCGAGATTTACTTACTTTCCATAAACATAAAAATACAAAAAGAATCATCTCTCACCTTTAGACCTAATTGGCCTATCCTTCAATCCTAACGACACTATTCCCCTAGAGAATGATCAATTCCCCGGTACTTGCCACTCACTATGCTACATCGGTCATGTACACTGCCTGGAGGATTACAAGCTTCTCAAGATCTCTTGAGAAGTAAAACCTTTTGTGAGGCGCAATCCTCGCGTCAACGCATCAATTATATACAAAGTTAAACAACAATGTATATAAGTACACACTAACAAATATAACACTTAAAAGCTTTGAGATCTTTTTGTGTTCTTCACTTCTAATCAAAGTGGTAATTGATGCATCACTTGTAATGTGTTTTATAGCAAGTGGAATGATCAAAGAGTGTGTAATGAATCATTGGTAGTTAGTGTATGAAAGTATGCTAGAGAGAATATACAAAAGTTACTCAAAAGTTGGTTGAAAATGAAATAAATGGCCTTCTTTTTATAGGCAATGTTTCTACCTAAAAAATTGCCTCTGGCGGATCCTTATTTTCGGATCCATCCGTATAAAATACGGATCCGTAGAGCGTATAAAGACAGCTTTTTGTCTAATGTTTTAACAATTGTTTAACTCAAATCTTTTCAAAAGATTTAGCTTCTAGAAGCTTAATTATTTTAGGAAAATAGTTAGATTATGTATAAAGTAGTTAGATTTCTTTTTTAAAATATCTTAATCATTTGTCTTATTTATTTAATCATTTTGTCTTATGATTAAGTAAAAGTTAGTTGTTTAAGCTTACTTTAATTAAGAAAATACTTGTTTGGAACTTGTGTAAGTACTTGTTTAATGAGTATGTATGTAATTAGATTTGTTTTACCATTCGACGAGCTTTATAACTCATTGTTCATAACTTAAGTGATTGTTGTCAGAATGGAAACTTATGACTAATAACTTTGTTATTAAACTTTTACGCCTTATAATTTAATATTTGTAATTATCAAAACTTCGAGAGACCATAAAATATAAATAACATTTTTACGTGATATTTATATTAATACTCTCTGCTCTTGGGTTTATCTTATAGTAAAGGTATGATCTGTATATATTCTACCTTCCCTATACATTGATCTAACGAAATTGGGTATATTTTTGTTGTTGTTAATGTTGGAGTGTATATGTTAACTTGATATTACAAATACATAAGAAAAGTACTCATTGTTTATGAGAGTTTTCTTTTTGCTAGGAACATCATTCTGAAACGTTAATAAATTATTCCTTTTCAAATAAACTTCTTATGGTATATACCCACATGAACAATATTAAATAGGAAATATTTCTTAAATATCTCACAAATGAAATGATAGTTCACTATCTAGCTAAAAATAAAAAACAAAAATCTTAAAATAGATAATGTAACTGACCGACTAGGCGACTAGCGGCTATTTTACTTTCGTGCGGTCAAATTTTGTTCTTTTCCAATTTATTTAAAAAAAAAAAAAAAAAAAAAAAAAAAAAAAAAAAAAAAAAAAAAAAAAAAAAACACTTGTTCTTTTAAAAAAATGTTTTAAGGAAAAGACAATTTTTGTTGCACAAAAGTACAATAGCTTTGCAAGAAGTATAAGGTCAAATCAATTTAAGAGTACCTTGCATCACCAACCACCACTTGTATTTTATTATTAAAAAAAATGATACATGTCAAGAATTTAGTGAAGCATCATAATCGATCAGTCGTATTTGTATATTTTGAGAATTTGATCTTTTTGAACAAAAAAGTGGACTAATCCTTAAATTTTTTGGTTATTTAGAAATTTTCTCTATTAAAAATCAACTGTAAACTCAATTTATTAGTCTCTTAGTTAGTCACTTGTG
Organism: Artemisia annua; assembly: GCA_014162995.1. Classification (NCBI taxonomy): domain Eukaryota; kingdom Viridiplantae; phylum Streptophyta; class Magnoliopsida; order Asterales; family Asteraceae; genus Artemisia; species Artemisia annua. The sequence goes on along the minus strand of LBNU01014374.1, from coordinate 25,989 downwards.
AGGTTGTTCTACAGGTAATATCATCATCATTAGATAATACGGTACACTTTCATTAAATATTCTTAATTAGCATGTCTTTTCTTTTGAGGAAGAAATTTGAAACTGCATAAAAATGAAAATAACATTGGCACTAAAAATAACATTATATAAAAACCAAAAATTATCATGGTTGTTATATTTTAAACCTCAATTTAGGGGCCATATGGTTAATTAACAAAGTATATTACAAAGCTAGTAAGTGTGTTTGGCTCAAAGCATTTAGGAGTAGTTAGGAGCGGTAAGTGTTAAACGTTGTGATTTTTAATGCTCGTTTGGTAAGCATGTAGTAGATTGTATCTTCTTTTTTTTTAATGCTCATTTCTTAACGCTTCATGATGTAGCATTTAGGAATGTTGATCATTTAAGGCTCCGTTTGGTTCGCGGAATGTTTTTGATGGAATTAGAATCTATCTATGGAATGTGAAGGAATGGAATGTTAAAGAATTGGAATGTTAAGGATTGGAATCTCAAGGAATTGGAATTTGCAAAAACTAACGCTTGTTTGGTTTGAAGAAAATAAAATGACAAAAAACAAATTATATTAAAATATTTTAAATTAAAATTGATAAACTAAATAATAATAATAATAATAATAATAATAATAATAATAATAATAATAATAATAATAATAATAATAATAATAATAATAATAATAATAATAATAATATCCAATAATAAGGTTGGGATCATGGTGCGTAAAGAAGCTCCTATGGGGTTCCTTTCAGAGGATGGGAAGGATCTGCGACCTGCAGACTTGCTATTATTTAATTGGCTTCAAGGTAAAGATGCATGTTTGGATGTGACCGGTATCTCTCCATTTGCTGGTACTGGTGTGACTTCATGGGCTCCTGGGGTAGCCTTGCATAATGCTGTGGAGAAGAAAAAGAGGAAGTATGCGTCCAAANAAAAAAAAAAAAAAAAAAAAAAAAAAAAAAAATAATAAAAATATTAATATTAAAATTCTAATTACCGAAATAAAGAAATTGAAAAAGCTTATAAATAACAAATTTTTTTATTAAAGGGTGACACAGTCAAGTTAAAAATGAAAGTTATTATACACTATCAATTAAAATGCAATAAACTGGTTAAAGGACTAATTGGTTTACAAATTCTTGGGACCAATTAATGAAGGTCATGTTCTGGCAGCATTAGGTATACGAAGAAAAGTGAGTTCTGCAAAAAGGAGAAATTGATCAGTATTGGTCTGACCCCTCTTTCATCTCAAAAACCCTAGCTAGTAAGCTGGAAACAAGGGATGAGGGGAGCCCCCACAAATTTAGGGCACAAGCCAATGAAGTGTTGACAGACAAGGCATTTGAATAATAACACTCAATTAAAACACACACAACAAGAATACCAGAAGTAAGTCAGGAAGTAAATTTAAAAATAATCAGTGACACAGTCAAGTTAAACCAATCAATCCAGTGATTTATTAGTATAGCCTCCAAGATCTTGGATCACCCTTTAATTCTTGTCCACATCAAATCTCCTAACTCCCAAAAACTCTTGTGAGATCTTCGTTTAATTATTAAAATTAATGCATATATATTTATTCATCCTTATCAAAATGATAAAAGTAGTTAAGTATTTAAATACAAATCGCTGTATATTCTTTTGCTATGTTTAAAAACATGTATAATTATATTAATAGAATGTTCAAATTTACCAAGTTATTAATGGTACAAAATAGATACCACCAAGTATATACTGTGTTTCAACCTTCAACTTTCTTTAACAACGAGTGAGCTAAATGGGAGTGATTTGACAAATCATAATTCAAGAATAACCCTAATCGGTGATTAACGAGGATAAAACCTGAAGGAATAGAACCCTAAAATGACACATTTTTACTCGATAAGCAAAGATCAAAAAAATTCATTAAAATGTATGTAATTTCCGTATTTATTTATAGCAAAAGATAAATTTAGAGCAAGTATTAATAAGAACTAAACACAAATTTAAAAGCATCCCTAATCATTCCTTATCTAAACAAACTATAAAAGTAGAAAAATAAACGAAAAAAACTGAGAACTGTAAATAGTAGTTAGACCATTTGTGCGACACACAAATTTGCTTTTCGTCACACATGTGCCTACTGAATGGCTTGTACAGTGCACAACAAACCCGTTCGGTGCACAATTGTGTTTTCCATTTTTCTTGTCCACATCAACGAACGAGTTTGTTTAATAGATTTGTCTAATGTTAACTTTAGGCCAATCAGCTACCATTGCGTGCTATCTTTTCTGGCTCTTTGTTGACTTGTTGATTAATAGATATTGTCGTTTAAAAAAAAGGTTGTGTTCAGGACTTCAGGCTTAGCATGCATCAGTGCCACAAATACATCTTTCTCGCCTACAATGCAATGTCTATGGGAAGTATGATCACATCTATTCGTTAGAGAATAAAACTGACGTTCAATAGTTAAAGTGTTGTTGGTTGGTATCTAACTTGTAACTGGTATATGTATAATATAAAATCGTTATAAAGTATTGATTTGTAGATAGATTCAAAGAAGGAACATTGTTATTTGGCATGATAAACTTCTGATCAGCACATATTTGCTAATTACACTTACCACTCCAACTTAAACTTAATTAAGATGAAATAGATCAATTATAGATCTCCATAAGTTAATAAACATTGATGCATGGCTAAGTTAGTTATGTGCTCAACATTACCGAATAGTTGTAGTCGTCTATGAGCTTAAAAAGTTTGAGTTATCAATTTCCAAAACTGAACGCAATGGGACAATGCTTCACACGTGGTTCTTAACTTTCATGTGTGTTATTTTTTTATTTTTATTTTTTACATTCTACTATTACCACGCGTTTTGGTGTCAAAAATTTGGAGCAATCAATGGCCTTCACTACCCGTGAACGTGTGTTTGTGTGTGTTTAGTGAATATAGTTAAATGGCGGAGAGGGGGTGGGCTGTGGGCAAAGTGTTACGGTGTAAAGGTGGACTATTTAGAGCACAAGGTGTGGTAATTTGGGTTAAATTTTCACTCAGTGTCATGTTAGCGCCACATCAGCTTTAACATTTTAACCTTAACTCAAAAGAAAAAAACACCCGTTATCATAACTCAACCTTAACTCAAAAAAAACACCATATTTTAGGGGGTGAATATGTAAAATTTTAGAGGTCGATTTATTATTATTTTTTATTTTTATTTTTATTTTTATTTTTTTTTTAAGAAACGGCTGCTTAGCGCAGCGTGAAAGTGATAAAGCAAAGTTAAGGTTTCACTTGAACGGTGTGGTAACTTGGTACTTAACTCAAAAAAGTGAAGCTTTTACTCATGTTTTGAGTTACCACACCGTATGCTCTTAGCAGCTTACTTAAAATCCATAAATTAATCCGCCAAAATGTTGAAAATTTGTCAAACAAAACTAGAAAGCTTTCTACGGACTTAAGATTAACATTTAATTAGCATTAGCGTTAGTTTATAATCAAATCCGGTGGCCCCAATCAGTGGCTACCTAACAATTATTTTGATTAAAATATGAAATAAAGTATAGTACTAGTGTGTTGGAGCCAGAAATTATCGGCCATATATATCAAAGTTATATTCCATACAAACAAACTTTATGCCATTAGAAAACACTTTTTTATTGGATGTAATTATATCAAACAAATGGAATGGGCCTCTAAATTTTATATATTACTTTGAAGAATGGCTTTTTCAATAATTAAATCAAAGTAAGTTAGACTCTTGACCCTATCCACTAACTTTTATGGAAGTACATTAAAGAGAATCCAATTCAACAAGTTCCAATACCTAAAATATAAACTTAGATGATGAGACTGCTCTAGGGTTTTTAGAAATAAATATACACTAGGCTTTTGAAAAATTTGCAACTAATATGTAGAGCCTCTTTTTCTTGCATTAAAGTTCTTGTAAGACCGCGAGTACTAAAGTCTAAAAGTGAAAATATTATTATAAGTTTGTTTTATATACTTTTAGTGACTGATGGACAATATAGAAATAGGAGCAAGATATTTGAACTTGTAAGTTTCCTTTTACTATAGTACATTTATCTTTTGTAGTTTATATTGTTTAATAAATCTTAGTATGGTGTCACAAATATTTAATTATACACTTCATCCATGTATTCAAATTACTGAACTGAAAAGGACCTTTTCTTTTAACGAGCAACTTTTATGACTACTCTAGCATGGAGCAAGCTAGAGATAAACATAGAAAATTACATTATCGTGTTACCCTTTTAGGATGGAAGATACATTCGGCCGGACTAAACATGTTGTAATTTACTACTCCTATAAACAACAATCCAAGTAAAAGAAATAAATTTTATGCCATCCACAAGCATGTCTATCCTAAGGACCTAAGGGGTTTAAGGTCGAAGGCTCGAAGCAACAACTATTCTGTAGTGCCAAATAATCAAGGCTGTGATTTGAACGACTGCATTGAAGCATGGCTTGAATGAGGATGTCAGATCTGTAAGTTGAATATTATATACATTAGCATGTAACCCGAGCAAAGCGACGGGTTCATAGACGAATGTTGTTTAATGATTTTTTGATGTTACGTTTTTCTGACGAATATTGTTCCAACGGTTTTATATAATGGATGATAGTTTTAAAAAAATGTTTGTTTGTGTCGTGAGATTGTAAAGAATTGATAAGTCATATTACAATATGCGAATTTGATAAGTTATTAGTTAAACATATTAAATTGATTAGATAAAAAGTTCAATGTAGACCTCAAATTCTTCCTATACCCAATGAACCAACCACAACTCTTTATTTGTTTTATCAAAACCAAAAAACTAACTTTCGTACTTTTTTTAAAAAAAAAAAATATCTCACAAACCGTAAAAATCGTTACGCGAAAAGAATCGTACCATCACGACGAGAATTAAATTATCTTTCTATAGACGGACACTTCTAAATACTTTCGAGAACCTTTTTTCGACTTTTTTTTTTTGTAAGTGTTGAAATTTACGTCTGGAGAAATCACATGTGATTTGTAATTTTAAAATCACATGAGATTTTAGGTAATCACATGTGATTTTTCCAGACGCAAATTTTAACATTAAAACAAAACTCGAAAAGAAAATTCATCGAAAATATATCGAAGTGCCCGTCTACTGAAAGATGAAAAATCCCGTCGCGACAGTGTATTGTCGCGTAACGATTTAGAGTTTTCAAAATATTTTATTTTCAAAAACACTGAGGAAAGTATTTTTTTTTTAATGAATAGCGAGAATTGGTTAATTGTGTCTATAAAAAATATTTGGTCTATATTGATCTCAACTCAAATTTAGTATATTAGTTATATTTTATTATTGTAATATCCAATTTAATAGACAACTAGTCTACCTTAAAGTTTGTTTTAGTAATCAAAAATAATAAAAGGTGTGTTAATTAAATTAATCTTCTAAAACTTTTAAAGATAGAATGTCTTAAATACATTAGAGTGTCAAGTGTGGTAACTTGATAACACCCAAAATTTGCAGCCACATCAGCGCCACATCATGTCACATCACCATCCCACTTTTAACATTAACACCCAAAAACACCCCTCTATCATAACATGCAATAACATGTTAACATTCACCTTTTTAGAACCCATCATTTTATTTTATTTTTTCATTTTTCAAATAAACTATACTTTCAAAATAATTAAAATAAAATTACAATACTTAAAATAAAATAAAATAAAAAATAAAATACTAAAAAAACATACGATTAAAAAAATACGAAACTAAAATTGAAATACGAAACTAAAAAATTAAAATACCTAAACTAAAAAATACAATATGAAACTAATATTCTTGTTGTTGTCGATATTTCTTCACGATCTCGCCTTTTTGCATTTCTATAAGGAACTTTCATTCGGGTGGCAAATTGGGGTCGGTTGGAGTACTGAGAAACCTCGATACTTCCTACCCTCGTCTTTCTTCTGCGACGCCTCGTAAGACGTCACTGTGGCTTCACGTTTCAATCGAAACTCACTTTGCATAAAATCACCAAATTCAAACGCACTTCCCCGGGTGTGGGGGCGTCCCATTTGGGGCGTTTCTCAAAATTTATCACGCGTCTTTTTAAGAAAACGGTTTTCCACCTTTAACCTCTTACCGATACGCGTTCCTAACACGATTCATAAAATCCACCTCATTTTCCCCACTACGAGCACCCAAACATTCGAAACATTTAAAAATTGTGTTGAATTTTTGACAATTATGGTTCAATGTGTGCCATTTACTCGTTATCATGTCCTTGTTTCTTTTTTGGAAATTAACTTTGTTGAACTCGTTACGAACTTTTATCCCAAATGTTTCTCCGGCTTGGTTGGCCCCGGTTTTTGCATTCTCGGACAAGCCAACGTAACACGTGGCTAATAACGTTTCTTCTAATGATACGCAACGAGGGGTGCAAGTTAGGGTGTCGGGTTCAGTTTTGGGTTGGGATTGGCTTTCGGGTACAAATTCGGGTTGTTTTCGGGTTTTGTGTTTCGGTTTTGACATTCTTTTTCCTCATCTTTTGAACTTTTCGGTTTGGGATAGTGGTGGTAATGTCTCGACCATAAGTGGTGGTGATGGGGGGTGGATTTTGTTGTAAATTTTAAAATTGTTGGTTAAGCATATGGTCTCGTTGTAGTTGTTGATAAAGTTGTTATTGATGCGTGAGTTGTTCGGGTGTGTAGTTCGGCAACCTGTATTGGCTACCGTAAGTGGGAAATTGAAAAGAAGATATTGATTGTCCGGATGAACATGTTGGAGGGTTTGCCGAAGACGACGAACCCGGACGGGACATGTTCATGAGATAGGCAAAAAAACGAATCGTAGTGTTGAGACATTTTTTATTTTTGTGTGTGAAAATGTAAATAGTGTAGAATGGAAGTAAAGTGTTTGTGATTGTGTTTAAACAATGAGTGGTTAAATGGGTTTAGATAGTGTTAAAAGGGTTTAGTTTTAGTTTTAGTTTAAAAAANTTAAAAAGAAAAAGAAAAAACCCCTAGCCGTTAGAGCTTAAAAAAAACAAAAAAAACTAGTCGTTAGAGCTTTGGGTACGGCAACGCAGCAACGCGCATTTGGCTGAGCTGGAAACGGCGTTGGTCGCGTTACCACACCAGAAACAGCCCGTAGTCAACGGCGTTGGTGGTGATGTTAATATACCAACCGGCGTTGGTTTGAATAAAAATATATTTTTTTTCAAATTTTTTTTTTTTGAATCCCAACGGCTATAATAACTAGTTTTGGTTAAAAAAAATTAAAAAATAAATAAATAAATAACACCTTTTACCGTTCTATTTAAACTCATTTAACCACTCATTTTTTACACACAATCACAAGTAATTTACTTCTATTCTACACCATTTACATTTTCACACACAAAAATCAAAAATGTCTCAACACTACGATCCGTTTTTGGCAAATCTCATGAACATGTCCCCTCCAGGTTCGTCGTCTTCGTCAAACTCTCCATAACCTTCATCCAGATAATCAATATTGTCTTCTCAGTTTCCCGCTTACGGTAGCCAATATGGGTTGCCGAACTACACACCCGAACAACTCATGCATCAACAACTACAACGAGACCATATGCTTAACCAACAAGTCCAAAATATAAAACAAAATCTACACCCATCACCAACACTCACGGCTGAGACATCACCACCACCATCCCAAAACGAAAATTTCAAAAGAGGAGTTCATGAGACGAAAAGTGTTACGCTTTTAGGGGGTCATTTAAGCCCTAATTCGTATAAATGTAATCAAATATTGCCCTAAATCATTCCTTTTGTCATTCTAGGTACTTTTGAGAGGAATTCTGGAAAACATGCATGCACATTTGGACGTTTTTGGAGCATAAAAGTGAAGAAACGACAAAGTCTTAAAGAAGCAGGATTTTACAACCTGACGGCGTCA
>LBNU01014374.1:0-10599 GCA_014162995.1 Artemisia annua | reverse complement strand
GTTTACCTCCACACTTAAGATTTACAGTGTGGTTTAAAACAAAGTTTTAATATAAATGAAATAAAACAAAATAGGTTTAAAAAAAAACGGGTTGGCTCCCGCCAAGCGCTAATTTCAGAGTCTATAGCTCGACTCATGTGATTAGTTTGTTTTAGTCAATTGGAAAGAATGGTGTTGATTCTTCCCTTCTATCGTTGAAACTTTCTTCCTCATTATACAGTTAAAGCCTGTGACCATTGACTATAAAACTTTTATCGTCATGTCCATATAATTCAACATATCCGGATGGATATTGGTGTTTCACAGTGTAAGGTCCAACCCAGCGGCTTGTAAGTTTTGGTTGTTTGATTTTGAATTTTGATTGAAAAAGTAGGATTTTATCTCCTTTCTTAAATTCTTTTCTCATTTTTAATTTCCGATCATGCCAAACTTTAGTTTTTTCTTTATAAAGACGAGAGTTTTCATAAGCATAAAAGCGTAGTTCGTCTAATTCATGACGTTGAAACATCCGTTTTTCACCGGCTGCTATAAGATCTAGATTACAATTTTTAAGTGCCCAGTATGCACGGTGTTCTAATTCAAATGGTAGGTGGCATGCTTTACCATATATGAGTTTGTATGGTGTTGTTCCAGTTGGAGTTTTATAAGCAGTTCTGAATGCCCATAGAGCATCATCTAATTTCCTTGACCAAACAGTTAGATTTTCTTTAACTGTTTTTTCAAGTATTCCTTTAAGAGCTTTGTTAGTATTTTCAACTTGACCACTAGTTTGAGGGTGATATGATGTAGAGAACCGATGGTTAACTCCATATCTTTTCATAGCTTTTTTCCATTAATTTATTGCAAAAATGAGTTCCTCTGTCACTAATTAGAGCTTTGGGTATTCCAAATCGACAGAATAGTTTCTTAAGAAATGTTATAACAACTTTGGCATCATTAGTTTGAAGAGCTTGGGCTTCTGCCCATTTTGAGACATAGTCAACAACGACTAAGATATACTCGAATTTTGATGATTTAGGAAATGGTCCCATAAAGTCTATACCCCAGATGTCAAAAAATTCACAGACTTGAATATAATTCATAGGCATTTCATCTCTTTTAGAAATGTTTCCAGTTTTCTGACATGATTCGCAAAGGCGAACTAGAGTATGTGCTTCTTTTAGAATTGTTGGCCAATAGAATCCAGATTCGAATGCTTTTTTAGCGGTAGCGTTAGCACCATGATGTCCACTGGTAGGTCCATGGTGACATTTATCAAGAATAGCATGAGTTTCAGGTCCGGAGACACATCTACGGATTATTCCATCAGGACAAATTTTGAATAAGTATGGTTCATCCCAAAAATATTTCTTTATATCTGAGAAGATTTTTTTTTCTCTTGATGAGTCATTCCTTTTCTTAGTATGTCCCCCGCCAGATAGTTTGCAATGTATGCGAACCAAGGCGTGTCTGGAGAACTAATTGAATTAAGAGTTTCGTCTGGGAAATTATCATTTATTTCAATTTCTATTTCTTCATCCTCATTTTCTAAACGAGACAAATGATCGGCAGCTACGTTTTCAACACCTTTCTTGTCTTTCATTTCTATATCAAATTCTTGCAAAAGCAGAATCCAACGAATAAGACGTGGTTTAGCATCTTGCTTTTTAAACAGATGTCTGAGAGCGGAATGATCTGTATAGACCACAGTTTTAGATAGAACTAGATATGCTCGAAATTTATCGAATGTAAACACAACGGCCATGAGTTCTTTTTCAGTAACCGTGTAGTTTTGTTGAGCATTATTGAGTGTTTTACTAGCAAAGTAGATAGGATGGAAATGTCTACCATCTTTCTGTCCTAAGACAGCTCCGACGGCAAAATCGCTTGCATCGCACATTAATTCAAATGGCAAGTTCCAATTTGGACTTATTATAATCGACGTACAAGTGAGTTTTTCTTTGAGAGTTTTGAAAGCTTTTTGATATTCGTCATCGAATTCATAGGGAATATCTTTTTTTAGAAGTTTAGTTAAAGGTCGAGCGATTTTTGAAAAATCTTTGATAAATCATCGATAGAATCCGGCATGTCCTAAAAAGCTTCTAATGCCTTTCACATTAGTAGGTGGTGGAAGTTTCGAGATTACATCAACTTTTGCTTTGTCAACTTCAAGTCCTGCTCCTGACACTTTATGTCCGAGCACAATACCTTCTTTGACCATGAAGTGACATTTTTCCCAATTAAGCATAAGATTTGTGTCTTCACAACGTTGAAGCATTTTATCTAGATTACTTAGGCATTTATCGAAAGAATTTCCAAAGACTGAAAAATCATCCATGAAGACTTCCACGGATTCTTCAATCATATCATGAAATAGTGCTATCATACACCATTGAAAAGTAGCGGGTGCATTACATAAGCCGAAGGGCATACGTCGATACGCAAAGGTTCCGAAAGGACAAGTAAATGTTGTTTTCTCTTGATCCATTTGATCGATTGGTATTTGGAAATATCCAGAGAATCCATCTAGAAAACAGAAATATTTATTTCCTGCTAGTCTTTCTAACATTTGGTCCATGAATGGGAGAGGAAAATGATCTTTTGCTGTAGCTTCATTTAGTTTTCTGTAGTTAATACATACGCGCCAACCAGTGACAATTCTAGTTGTGACAAGTTCGTCATTTTCATTAGTTACTACTGGTATACCACCTTTCTTGGGTACACAATGAATAGGACTTACCCATGGGCTATCTGCTATAGGGTAGATGATTCCTAAGTCAACGAGTTTGATAACTTCCTTCTTGACAACTTCTTTCATATTCGGATTGAGTCTTCTTTGCTTTTGAACCACTGGTTTCTTGTCATCCATTAACTGAAATTTATGTTTACAGAAGGATGAACAAATCCCAGGTATGTCACTAGTTTTCCAAGCAAAGGCTCTTTTGTGGTTTTTCGAAACTGAAATTAATTTTCCTTTTTTTCTTTCAGAGAGTTTGGATGAAATTATGATTGGAAGTGACGATTCTTCTTCCAAGAAAGCATATTCCAGATGGTCTGGTAATGGTTTGAGTATGAGATCAGTAGGTGGTTCTTCGATAGAATTCTTAAGTCTAAGCTCATTGTCAGTGTTTATTTTCTCAAATGATAATTCTTCCTCACTTTCTTCCTCGTCATCGGAACTTTCATTTTTATCTTCGAGAGTCATAGCCATGAATTGATCATATTCAGCCATGACTTCGTGTTCAAGAAGTGTTCCATCGACCGAGTACAGTGATTGATTAAATTCATCTAGCAGTTCATCGAAATCTTCATCGAGAATTTCATCGATAACATCAATTCTAAAGCATGTGTCATCGTTAGAGTAAGAGTGTTTCATAGCTTTATCTATGGAGAAAATCATTCTTTCTTTTCCAACTCCAAGATTGAGTTGTTTCTGTTTAACTCGAATCATAGCATCGGCTGTATGGAGAAAAGGTCTTCCTAAGATTAGGGGTACTTTGCTATCTTCTTCTATTTCTAGGATAACGAAATCAACTGGAAAGGTGAATTTGCCAACTTCAACTAACATGTTCTCAGCTATTCCAACAGGATATTGGAAAGATCAGTCAGCTAACCGAACACTCATTTTAGTTGGTTTAAGCGTTTCAATTGATAATTTAGCATATAGAGAATATGGCATCAGATTAATGCTAGCACCAAGATCGGCTAGAGCATTGCACGAGAATGTTTTACTCGAAGTACAAGGAATCAGGAAACTTCCTAGGTCTCCGAGTTTTGGTGGAATTTTGTTTTGAACGATAGCTGATCATTCTTCATTAAGGAAAGTTGCTAAAATTTGTTCGAGTTTGCTTTTGTTACTAACAAGTTCTTTGAGAAATTTCCCATAGTTGGGCATTCCGGCTAAAACATCAACGAGAGAGACGTTAATTCGGACAGCTCGAATTATATCAAGAAATTTTCCATATTGAGCTTCCATTTTTTCCTTTCTTAAGCGTTGATGATATGGAATTCTAGGTTTGTAAGGTTTAGGTACTGGTGTTTCAGGAGTTGTGGTTTCCTTACGAGGTACCGTTTCTTCCTCTTCTTCGTCATCAGTGAAAACTTCAACAGGTTGTTGAGTTTGACTGGGATCAATGGGTGGATCATAAGAAGTACCATTTCTTGTGGTAATAGCATTCACATGCTCATGACGAGCTTGCGGTGGTTGATAAGGTTTGTTTTTAGGATCAGGTTGAGTGTTACTAGGAAGGGATCCAGAAGTTCGACCTAATTGCTTTTCAGCGAATCTGTCGAATTTGGCTTCAAAATTTTGCATCGCGGCTTGGTGATTTCTAGCAGTAGATTCAAATTTTTCTTTTAAGTCCATGTATTGATCTTTCACGAAAAGGTTTGTTGATTTTTGTGCTTTAATAAAATCATTTAGTTGAGTTTGAACATCTGGTTTGTCATGGGTGTTTGTTTGTTTGTAAGGTTCTCGGTTATATTCGTTCTTCGCACTAGGTCTCCGTCGTTCTCGTTCTCGATCACGATCACGATAGTTCTCATAAAAACTGGTGCATCTAAAAGTGTTTATAAATTTAGCTTCTTTTTCACGTGACATAGGTGTGTCATCATCACTGCAATTTGCGGCAGCATGGTTTCCGCCACAATGATTACAACTTCCACGTTGTTCTTTTATTTCTTTGTATTGAGCATCAATTTTAATTGCCATGGCATCCATTCTTGCCATAATTTTATTAGTATCAGAATTGCTACTGCCTTCATCAGCGAAAGCAACAGTTTTACGAAGAGAAGTTTTTGGTTTTTGTTCTTTTGCCCAATCTAGTTTAAGTAAGACTTTGTCTTCGAGGAGTTGATACGCTTGATTTGGTGTTTTATAGAGGAATATACCACCGGCCGCAGCGTTTAAAGCTTCTTGAGTTATTTCATCAAGACCGTGGTAAAAGATTTTGATTATATTGCCTTTTGTCAGGCCATGTCCATGGTAGTTTCTTAGCAATTCTTTCATTCGAAGCCAGGCTTCAGTTAGATTTTCATTTTCGCCTTGTGAGAATCCTCGGATTTCTCTGAGAAGTTTATCAAATAGAGCTGGAGGAAAATATCTACTAACGAAAGCAGTACGAAGTTCGTCCCATGATTCTATGGTTCCTTCATCGAGTTCATCAAGCCAAGTTTTAGCTTCTCCTGTTAGAGATAGAGGAAACATCATGAGTCTTACCGCTTCAGTTTCGGTAGCTCCATATTTGAACATGTCGTATACGCTTTGGAATTCATGAATGTGTTTGTGAGGATTAGTTTTAATTCGACCATCAAATTGGTTTCCCTTGACAAGAGTCAGGTGATTTCCTTTGATTGCAAATTCGTTTGCGGTTTCAGGAATGGTAATAGCTGGTCCAGGTGTAGGTGCAACGGTACGATCGTTGGCCCACATTGGTTTATTATCAGCGTCATCCATTGGATCGTAAATTTGGATTAATTTGATGTAAAATCAGAAGTTTGAGATATTGTCAACAGGTGTGTGGTGAACACGAGGTTGTTCGGGTCCTTCGTCTTTTTTAGAAATAGGAACTCTTTTGTTATTACGTTTTCTTTTGTTTAAAGTTCTTTCAGGTTCTGATAGAGGTGAAACGGGTTCAGATTCAGCTGAGCGAGTGTGCATTCAAGGATAGAGAGCGAAATTTGAATCAATTTGATAAATTTCATTTTCTGAGCAAGTGAGTGCGGCGTACACAAAATAGTGTGCGGCGTACTTGTGTGAAATGGCAATGTGCGACGTACTTAAGTGTAAGTACGGCAGTGTTGTTTTAACCGAGAAGATTAATCTCAAAAGATGGTGAAAAAGATGATTCTTGTTGGTTTTTATAAAAAGGTTTGTGATGTTTACGAAAAATGTTACGGATTGAAGTAAGTGCGTCGTACTTGGTGACAAGTACGGCGGTCTGTGTGTGCTTTGTGTAAAAGTGCGGCGCACAAGTTTGTAAGTGCGGCGTGCTTTCTGCAATAGAGAAAACAGAGTGATCTGGTTTTAGAGAAATTTTTGGTATTGTTTACTAATTTTACTTCGAAAATACTTAAGGAACAGATTTAAGTCCCCGGCAACGGCGCCAAAAACTTTGATGTGTAAGGAAAGCTTTAAATTTATAATACTAGTTTCACCGATTATAATAAACCAAACACACGGGTAAAGTATAACCCCCGTTGGTAGTATTAGATTAAGGTAAGACCAGGTCGTATCCACAGGTATTAGTTCGTTCAGATTAAGTATAACAATTAGTAAACGTTGTTAGGAACACGTTTTATTAATATCAAGTCTCGGTCATTAAGTTTTGTAATAGGTTGCTTTAGAATATTGTTTAGTCAAGTATTATCAATGTCTACTTAAGTTTATGTCATGATTTTATGTTTTGTAAAAGTCTAAGGGGCAATATTGATAATAGTAGAAACTTATGTAATGCCCTAGACACTATAAATAGTGATGTAAACCCTCCAAGGAGGGTGTTGGTTCTCTTAGGAATAACAAAGTTCATTTCATTTCACACAAAAGAGTTCCTTCCACTTTCTCTCTCTACTCTCTTTCTCTCTCTAAAGATTATGTGTTCTTATGTTACAAAATGGTGACCTAACAAGTGGTATCAATCGCCAAGGGATAATCTAGGTTGTTTTAGGTTAGAGTTGGTAGAAAAAACGTAGATTAGAGGCTGTTTGGTTCGATTCGCTACTGTTCATCGTTGTGCTTATCGAGTAAGGAATAGTGTCTATCGAGTAAAGAGGGTGTTTTTTCGATAAAGGTTAGCGAATTATAAGGTGTATCGAGTAAGGTTCACAAGTATCGAGTACGACCAATTTTTTGTTCCTTATCGTTTTACCGAGTAAGGATCCGTGCTACTATTTCTAAGGCTAAACTATACTCGATTCATCATTTGTTATCGAGTAAGGATCACTATACTTATCGAGTATATAAGCTCATCGAGTATCTAAGCTTATCGAGTATATAAGCTTATCGAGTAAGCAACACAGAACAACACTTATCGAGTTTGGACCTCAAATACATTTTATCGTCTAATTTTTTTACCAACACATCTAATCTACAACAACAATCTTATTTATCCTTAAAGATCCATTTAACATAATCATTAATCATGTCTCAACCACCGTACTTCAATTATCTTCAACATCATCAGCAGTCACAACAAAATTGTCAACAACAACCATATCAACAACTGAATCAGCAACCGTATCATCAACCATACTACATGCACGAACAACATCAACTCTTAATGCATCAACAACAATTTCCACAGCAACAACCACACTTCCAACAACAACCATTCTTACATCAGCAAATGCAAACCAATCTTCCACCAACTAAGCAAACACACTGGTTTGATCAAATGTGCGAAGCAATCACTAGTCAGCAATCCCGTCATGAAGCTGGGTCCCTTGATATTCCTCCTATGCTCACACCAGGCAACTATGTTCAATGGGCTAGTCGTTTCTTACGATTCATTGAACTCAAGAAACCTCATGGGAAGTTTATGAAAAAGGTCATTCTTGAAGGTCCATTTCAATGGCCAACTACAACGACTCCAGGTGATCCTAATGCAAATCCTCCAAGACCTGACACTGTGACTCCACTTCTTGAATCCTCACTCACCGCAGAGCAACAACTTCATCGGGAAGCAAATGAACTTGCAATGATTTACATTCTTCAGGGAATACCTAATCCGATCTTTCGTAGTATTGATGCTCAGAAAACGGCTAAGGATATGTGGGAACATGTTCATCTCTTGATGGAAGGCACTAAATTGAATCAAGAAGACATGCAATCTAAGCTTTATATGGAATATGAAGACTTCATGATTGAATCAGGGGAATCGCTTGAGTCTTACTATCATCGCTTCACTAACATCATCAACGATTTGGACCGACACAACATCATACTCCCTAGGATTGCTATCAACACAAAGTTTCTAAGTTGTCTTGGTCATGAATGGAAGAAATATGTCACGTTTGTCAGGCAGGCTAAGAATCTTCATGATGCACCATATGGATTGTTATTTGATTATCGAAGCACCATGAGAGTGAAGTTTAACAAGGATAGAGCTGCTTCTTGCAATGTTGTCACTGATAACGGCTCAAAGTTTAATGTTTTTAGAAGCGTTAATAGTGTCCTTTTATGGCATGTCTATTTGGGTTACTTTTATATGCTTTTTGCCCATCCTAAATCGTACCAAACGTATGTTTTTTGTAGCATATGCTACGGCCAAATGTAGGCAAAAATGAGGAAAAAGTGAAGAAAATAGATGAGCACATGCGATTACATGAAGATTCCCCAAGTTCAAGTCCAATTTGTGAAGGAATTCATGAGGAGAAAGCCGAAAGTTTGGTCCATTTCTAAGTTCCAATTCAGAGTTAACCGAAAGTGTGGATAGTACATGAAGAAATACACAACGAAGAATAAAGTCCCAAAAATCCATTCCTGTTCACCAACGAGATCGGTTGGAGTTCAGGGCGCGGTTGGTCAGTATTACCATCTCCGCCGATCGGATGCAACGCGCAACCGGTTCGGCCATGGAGGAACTGCAGAGAAAAATTAACTTCTTGTACCACGATCCATTGGTCTTTTTTGTCCTCAAAGTTCTAGGCCCTTCTTAGTGTCTTGTTACCCAAGTTCCTAAGCATTTATGTTCGCTCAATTGATTGCTAGGAGTTAATTTGACTAAGCCAAAGGGGACTTCTTAAACCACAATTCACACAAGTCATAACAAACACATTGAAGGAGACATTGTACTCCCCTCTTACTACTCTCAATTATTATCATACTTCAGCTCCTCAAACAAGGCAAAATTCGTAGCAGAAAGGAACAGTATGCATTTGGAGAATGCAAGGAACAACATTGGAGGCGAAAATGCTCAAGGAAGCCATCCCGAATACTTAGGTTTATCCAATAGCCTTGGTCATTTGTTTTTATCATTTCCAAGCATTGTAAGACCTATTAACCGATGGATTCTATGTTAAAATATTCTGAGTTTGTTTACCTATTTTGCCATGAGTAGCTAGAAACTTTTTAAGCCTTGTTTTGATGATGTTTTATACCCTTAGTGATGTGAGTGATTGTGAATAACATGTTTTTAATTCAAATTTCAAGTCCAATCCTAAGAACCAACTTGTACCTTAAGTTTCATCGTGAAATTTGTTAAGTTAAGGTTAACTAATTAGTTAATTTTCAAGGGTCGAAAAGATTTAGTATTACTCAACTAGTTATAATCATTTGTGCTATGAATGATTGTTTTTCGCCCCATAATTATTCTTACTCAACCCAAAGAAACGAGAAGTATGATTTAATGAGAAAGCTTTTATAACATCAAATCGGATTGTTGTAAACTCTAGTTGGATAATAGCTCCAAATAACGAAAGGCCTAGATGTTTTGACGCAATTGTAACCTTTTTGTCTATGAAAAGGAGACCCTTTTGGTAATGAGCGCATTTCTTAAGAGTATTTTTAATAATAGATTTATTCTTGTGTTTAAGGACACCATCACTTACTGAACCTTGGATAGAGAATCTTGAATTGATTGGTTTATAAGCTTAAACTTGTTCTTATGAACTAAAACTCTTGGCGCAGGTTTAAGCTTGTAAAACAATAGATTAGATCACATCTAATTATCACAACCAACATGTTCTCAGAGTTATGCACAAATCACATGTGTCATTAACAGTAGAAACTAGTCCTAAACAACTGTAGCTTTTTAAATTATTCTGAATTTGCTTATTAGCTTTATTTGGCTCACCGTTTAGATAAGTGATTATAGACTAATTTTTGATTCACTCACCAAATCCGCTGCCGAACTCCCGACTCTACCATCATATCTTGCCTATTAAAGGACGAGTACACTTGCTCCGTTGCTGTTTGTTTCTAAGATTTGGGTAATGACTTTTATAAATTTAAAACCCTTCACTAGCAAAAAACGCAGCATCAAGTTTTTTGGCGGCCGCTGCCGGGGGATTTTGATTGTGTTTTCTTTTTAGTTTTTACAAGTTTTCACTTTTCCCCGTGTTCGTTTTCTAAAAAAAAAAAAAAAAAAAGTTCACAGAATCATTCCAACCGAACCCGTGTTACAGTTTTTTTATTTTAACGAGAGTTCAACGAATCGGTTCGTTGCCAAACCGACATCGGTTACGTTTACCTGTTTTAGTAATTTTTTTTCGTAGTTCTTTTTGTTTTAGGTACTTGCCTATATTCTTCTTTTGGTAGTTGGTATGAGCACTCCGTTCTACTACTAAAAGCTTAAGTCATCTTTTTGTCTAAATCCCGAAGTTTGGTTTGCGAACGAAGAGATCTTCAATCTATTCTGTAATTGGTTTGATAATCTTTCCGAAGAACATCCCATTTCAAATCTTTTTGAACCCCAATAGCCCATTACGCCAGTGGCTGACGATCAACCCCATGTGGGCCGCAATCCGAACCGTAAGCACCCACTCCTGGATCTGCGTATTGTTGTTACCAACCTTGGTGAAAACTTTACCGTTAAAGGTCCACCATCTTTCGCATGATTCAAAGACCGTCCCCAATTTGATGGCCGTTCGCGGGCCGATCCGCATAAACACATTGTCCGAATT
>LBNU01014372.1:270710-296519 GCA_014162995.1 Artemisia annua | reverse complement strand
CGTTGCCCCAAGACTGCCCCGATAGCATAATCGCTAGCATCGCACATAAGCTCAAAAGGCAAGTTCCAATCGGGGGCAACTAGAATCGGAGCTTCCGTCAATTTCTTCTTAAGTATATCAAACGCTTCAACACACTCTTTAGAGAAGAAAAACGGAGCATCTTTTTCAAGAAAATGGGTCAGAGGTCGGGCTATCTTAGAAAAATCTTGAATGAAACGTCGATAAAAACCGGCATGACCTAGAAAACTTCAAATTCCTCGAACGGTGGTGGGATGAGGTAGCTTTGCGATCACATCGACTTTAGCTCTATCGACCTCAATCCCGGCTTTGGAAATTTTATGGCCAAGAACAATGCCTTCTTTAACCATGAAATGGCACTTTTCCCAATTGAGAACTAAGTTAGTGTCTTCACACCGTTTTAGCATTTTCTCCAAATGGGCAAGGCAAGCAGTAAACGACTTTCCATATACCGAAAAATCATCCATGAATACTTCCATAGTCTTTTCGATCTCATTTGATGGTTGGACAACCGGAGGTTGGATGTTTTTGGTTCTTCCGTTATTAGTAGGAAATTCCGTATCCGTTGTCGCCTCGGTTTCACGGTCGACTACCTTAGGGGGAGAAGAAGAAGACGAGGTAATCAGAGCCGTAGGTCCATCATATGAAACACCACTTCGTGTCGTGATCGCCTTAGCATCGCCCCTCGGGTTAGCGATCGTATTGCTTGGAAGAGTACCCGAGCCCGAGGGTCGATCATTTAAAGACTTCTTGATTTCAGCCATTTGACTAATCATCAATTTATTCATTTCCTCTTGATTCTTAATGAATTGCTTGATAAACTCATCCGAGGATGTTTGGTTTTGATTCAAAGCTTGATTTTGATTATTGAAATTTTGTCCTCGGTTGTTTTGATGAAAACCTTGATTTTGATTATGAAAATTCCCATGATTTTGATTTCCATTATTATAATTTCCATGATTTGCATTTTGAAAATTCCCTTGATTCGGGCCTTGATAATTTCCTTGATTCTGAAAATTTCCACGATTTTGTCCTTGATTGAAATTTCCCGGATTTTGAAAACCATTGTTAACATGATTTTGATTTTGATTAAATTGATTGTTACGGTTTTGCACATTGTTAACTTGATTCGGGTTATTAAAATGGGTGGTCCAAGATAATTGGTAGAACGATAGCTAAGAAGATTCCTATCTCCTTGTGGTTGGTAACCGTTACCTCCCATATTTGTAGCATAAACGTTCTCATGAGCAAAGCCACCGGAGGCTGGACACTCATAATACGGATGTGGACCACCACACGTTTCACAACTTTGACTAATCGCATTGACTTGACGATTGTTGTTAAGACTTGGATTCGTTTGCAAAAGACGGACAACATCATCGAATTTTTTGTTAAGAGCCGCAATTTCTGCATTGGAAGACGTGGTAGATCTCGTCGACTCGCCCCTCTCGGCTGAAGAATCCCAATAATTGTGATGGGCGGTCATGTTCTCGATGAGATCGTAGCACTCTTCGGGGCGTCTTTTCATAAAAGTACCACCCGCAGCAGCATTGATCGTATCACGATGTCGTAAAGTTAAACCATTATAAAACGTATCAATAATCGTGACGAGCAACATGTTGTGATTCGGACATCGGTCAATCGAAAGCTTATAACGTTCCCAAGCTTCGAATAAAGATTCGTCGGGAAGTTGTCGGAAATTGCTTATGTCGTTTCTAAGCTTCGTCACCATCGATGGTGGAAAATATTTTGCCAAGAATTTCGAAACCATTTCATTGAACGTATGAATAGAATTTTTCGGAAGTCGATCAAACCAAGCGGTGGCGTGATGCGTCAATGAATATGGGAAGAGATAGAGACGAAGGGCATCATCGGAGACACCGTTTTGTTTCATACTTTGAGTGATTGTTAAAAATTTATCAAGATGTTTGTTCGCATCATCACCCGGTAAACCGTGAAATTGACAAAAATTTTGTACTTGTTGAATCATATGATGTTTAAGTCCAAAATCGGCGGCTTCGATATTGACGGGGGCAATCGGGCCACCACGTCCGAACATAGTCGGTTGACACAACTCCTCCATCGTACGGAGATCGGGAGGTTGAGGTCCCACCGGAGGAACCTCGTTTTGTTGAGCACCACCCATCGGCGGGTGTCCCAAATTTTGACCGTTGTTGTTCATTTCCTCAACGTTTGGGAAATTAACACGGTGTGCGTGACGTATAATCCTCTCGGGATTCGATAAAGGTGATAAAAGTTCTTCCGATGAAGAACGGGTGTTCATACACCAACGAAATCACAAATAAAATGAAAAATCAATTAGAAAAAGGAAAATCTTTTTGGTTTTTAGAATTTGTAAACAAAAATCGAAATCAAAATATTTTTGGGTTTTTTATAAAAGAAAACTTAAAAACACAATATTTTCTTTCTTTTTCTTTTGTTTTTATATCACAATATTTTTATGATCGATTCGTCACCCGAAATCGTTTCCTTCAAACCTACGTGCAACAAAGTTGTCGGTTGTAGAACTAAAGTAATCCGAAACCGAGTAATTTCACAATCTCTTTTCGCGTTCAAGCTTATTTGGTTTACAATCGCCCTCCTTCAACGGAAGACCGAGGATGTTTATTTTATTTTTGGTATTTTTCAAACACTTTAGGAAAAGTGTTTCGTTTTTGTGATTTTTATTTTTTTTTTACTTTTTATATAAGAAAATACGTACAAGGAAGGTTTTTCAAATCACGATTTAAAAACGAAAACAAAAATTCACTTTAACCTTCACCGACAGCGGCGCCAAAAACTTGATGTTATCGTTTTAGTATAGTATATTTCCAAGCAATTTCTCAACGAATAAGCAATTACCCGGGTCGTGTCCGTGCGAAGGTTAAATGGAATCTCGATTTCCGGATCGTAAAACGTGTAGTGAAAATGGAAAAAGAGATAACGATGAGAATTACACTAATGATAAGCAAATAAAGCACAATTAAACAATTAAACAAGTATATCACGTAATCAAGGCACACGTAAGCTAAAAACGTAAAAATGATTTAAGAAACGTAAAATAAAACGTCACGTGACAAATAAAAAAATGTAAAAGTTAAGCAAATTTAGTCCTATGGGTGAAATTTGAATTTTTCTAAACTAAAAATAATAAAAGAAAATTTTTAGAAAAAGAAAATTAATATTTTTGTCTTTTTATTTTTATTTAAGAATTAAAAACTATTTTTGTATTTTTATTTAATAAAAGAAATTTAAACTAATTATAAAATTAAAGATTTAATCTACAAATTTAATTTTGAAAAATCTTACTAAACTAAAAGCTAATTTTAAAAATAAAAATGAAAATTATTTTTGTCTTTTTGAATTTATTGTGAATTAAAAATGATTTAAAATATAGGAAAATAGAAAATAAATAGCAAAACTATTCAAATAAATCTAGAATTTTTATGGAAAATCTAAAATAATATTCTAAAGCTACTGGAAAAAGAAAATTTTGTAAATAAGCAGTTAAGTGCTTATTCAAGCCAATAAGCAGTTTGAAAAGTAGCTTATAAAAAAGCTGTTTGACCAAACTTGGTCAAACCTTCACAAAATGTTCTTTAGACTTAAACAAACTCAGAAACACTCAAATCAGACCACTGATATCACAGATTTAAGCAAATAAGGCAAAAATTAATTCAAATAAGCACTTTCAAGGAGCAAATAAGCACAAGCCTAAACCCAAAAAGCTCAGAACTCTACAATCCACTTATACAAACTCAAAGAAGTTCAATCAAAGCAAACAAGCTTAGTTCACAAACCAAATAGATTAATTGCAACTATATTGAAAAATCAGTTAGTCCAACTTTGAGGCCAACTAGCAAACTGAAATAAGCAGTCCTAATAAGCTATTAAGTCCAAAACAATAGTGAATTCTAAAAGCTGGCTGGCTTAGCTACAATTTGCCCCAATAAACTCACTAATAGCACAAAAGAGTAGCTAGATAAAAGCTTATGAACATAGGCTTATGGGCTGATTTCAGTGTACAGGGCACAAAGATGTCTACACAGGCTACTTTGAGTGCAAATCTAAGCAAGCAAATGAAGTTCAATCCACAAAACTCTTTTTGAATATGATTCTCAAGCTACCAGACTCTACAAATCAATTTTCCATAAGTATTTCCAAATAATAATCAAACCTACAAGTGATTTAGAAAATCTGTCCAAAACTGAGTTCAGTGTTCTTTTTGACTCTTTACTTTTCTGAAAACTTTGACTAAATGGAAATTTGATTGATCTAAGCTTACTAAATATGTTGTATTATGATAAAATGAAACTAAATTTTACTATTCTAACCACTTATGCAAATAATATTATGATTATGCAAGTAGGGGTTACCAACAGTTAACTGTCCAAAGATTTTAAAATCCAATTTGACTTTTTATCACTTGACCTACTGTTTTTATGCCCTAGTTACTCTATTATGATCCTAAATGATGTGTCCTATCAACTTTATCCTACTGAAACACAAGCAAGCACATCTAAACTCACTGTCCCAAACACTCCTCAATACCACTGAATGCACTATAACTGTGAGATTTGAGCAATAACAACCACTACCAATGATCAAACTCAGTCACTTATGGTTCAAGAACAAGAAATCAACAACAATCTGCAGCAATAACACACAACAACTCAAAATCTCTGTCTAACAAAAACACACACAGTAACACTAACTCAGATTCAAACAAGTATCAATATGAATTCACATAAGCTCAAATAACACTCACTTCAACTGAACAGCATCAACTAATAGCAATGAAACAGTAAACAATACCTAGAACAGATCTACACTAAGAAATGAATAAAGTGCTTAGAAATTGAAAAATAGATCTTACTAAAAGCTAGGCCCTACTGAGTAGGGTTATACTCCACAGTAGCCTATCTTTGATAGGCTTATGATCACCTCTGAACAACCACAATACCTCTGGAACACCAAGATCAGCTTCTGAATCAAAATTTGAGCCTTAGTTGAGTTTTTGTTGACTTTTTATTATTTTTGTGAAAATGATTTTTAAATGTTGAAAACTATTAACTACTTTATAAACAAAGATAAAAACTGAATTAAAGCAGATTTAAGGTAAACAAAACACTATATTTTTGTATTTTTTTTTATTTTTCTGATTTTTTTTTGTATTTTTAATATTATGTAAACAATTAACTATAACTAATAAAGGATTTAAAGTGATTACTAGATATTTAATAAAACAGTAACAAAATGTTTAACTAAGATTACACAATTTAGAATTTAAAAGTGGATTAAGGAGACTTAAAACATAAAAAATAAACTAAGCTTTCATTAAATGAAACTGAATTACACTATTTGAATTTGAAATTACAATTCATATGAAAATTTGACAGAGTAACACTATATTTTCCTACACACCAAACTATGAAAATGAGGAGGGTATATATAGTTGAGCCGTGAGCTTGCTTAGGGTTTCTAGGAAGCTTCTGGATCTTCTCAAGTGTGTTTCTTTCCTTTAATCTCAACCCTTGGTCTCTGCTTCAATCAAACGCATGATTTTGGTCCCTTGGATCATGTGCCCTCACACGGATTGCCAACGTGGCATTCCGTGTGTTTCTGACCCTTCTGACATGTGCATCTTCTTCTAGAAACTCCAAATGATTGGGTAATTATTACCAATCGGGGTAATTTTGAGAGTTGGTTATTTTAGGGTTCATGGAACAGTGAATTCCCTGGGTAAAAATGATTTTGGGGGGCGGGTAATGTTTAAAAAGTAATAAATGGTTGGTTGGGTCGGTTGGGTAAAAAGGGTACCGGGTTTTTGGGTTTTAATAAAACTGTTTTGGGCCAGTGGTTTATTTTGGGCTTAGGGAATATTAGGTTATGTTTTATGGGTTTAGGATTTAGTTAATGTAAATTAGATAAGGACCTTTATTGTAAATGCTGAATTTTCAAAGGACCTCTTCTGCCATTTTTCCAAACTAAAATCCAAGGGCCATTGTTGACAATTCTCTGATTGTTGAAGGTCTCTTTTGTCATTTTCTTCAAATAAATCTTTAAGGACCATATTTCCAAACTTTGAAAGTTGAAGGACCAAAGTTGCCAATTCTACAAAACTTTATCCAGGGACTAATCTTGACAAGGTATGATTCTCTGAGTTTGACTTTGACATTTTGAGCTTAATTCCTTCCCCAGCTTCGGCTTTTGACTCTTTTCCATTCTCGTGCTCATTTTTGTCGGTTTTCTTTGATTTTATGTCCTTTTGTGAAATATCCGTACCTGCACGATCACAAACACAAAAACACAATATCTTTGGCATTTATGGTTAGTTTTTGGTTGTTTTGGTCTTTATTTGGTACAGAAAAGGTGTATGAATAAGCATACACCACGATTCATTGAACTAAAGAAACCTCATGGCAAGTATATAAAAAAGGTAATCCTTGAAGGTCCATTTCAATGGCCTACTACAACGGTTCTAGGAGATGCAAATGCTACACCACCAAGACCTGACACAGAAACCCCTGTTCCTGAATCACAGCTTACTGCAGAACAAATACTTCATCGTGAAGCCAATGAACTTGCTATGATCTACATTCATCAAGGAATACCTAATTCGATCTTTCGAAGTATTGAAGCTCAGAAAACTGCTAAGGACATGTGGGAACACGTTCATCTCTTTATGGAAGGCACAGAATTGAATCAAGAAGACATGGAATCAAAGCTTTACCTTGAATATACTGACTTTATGATTGAATCAGGGGAATCACTTGAGTCTTACTACCATCGTTTCACGAACATCATCAATGACTTGGACAGACACAACATCAAACTTCCCAGGATTGCGATCAACACTAAGTTTCTAAGTTGTCTTGGCTATGAATGCCAGAAATACGTCACGTTTGTTAGGCAAGCTAAAAATCTTCACAATGCCCCATATGGATTGTTGTTTGATTATCTGAATCACCATGAGAGTGAAGTAAACAAAGATAGAGCTCTTTGTGGAAGTTTGTCACCTCCTCCAACTCCAAATTCTTTGGCACTCATTGCTCAGACTCACTTTACTCCATCACTACCATCAAACCATGCTTATGTTCAAGAACAGACTTACTTCAACTACCCTCAACCAAACCCTTCACAGCAACTAATTCCATATGATTCTACTCAGCAAAAAAATACAAGTCAATTTGCTTCATATGACAACACTGACTCCATGTACTACTCAAACTCAACAAATGATGAAGACGATGAGGAATTTAACAACTTGAATCAAGGAATTGCACTCATTGCTAGGGCATTCAGCAAATTCTCCAACAAGTCTAACAACCGTCTTCGTTCTTCATCAAACACAAGGAATCAAGCTGTTGTTCACGATGGCCGAGTTGAAGTACATAATCGTAGCTATGGAAGATCTAGTTCTGGAGGATACATGGGTAATTCTGGGAATACACAACGGTTTAATGCTAATGGAAGCTTTAGGAACAATGTTGTTGCTCCTCATAAAAGAGTTGAAATTGTTGAAATGGGGAATACTGAATCTGGGAACACAGTGGTTAGATGCTACAACTGCAACGGGATAGGTCACTTGGCAACTGCATGTCCTAAACCGAGAACTCGAGGCAGCAAGTTTCACAAGCAAGCATTACTCCTAGCTCTTAAGGATGAAGCAGGTGGAACTTTCACTGAAAAGGAAAACAACTTCATGGCCAATGCATATTTTGATGATGACATGGAAGATCTGGAAGCTAATGCTGCTGTAATGCT
This sequence comes from Artemisia annua, assembly GCA_014162995.1. Classification (NCBI taxonomy): domain Eukaryota; kingdom Viridiplantae; phylum Streptophyta; class Magnoliopsida; order Asterales; family Asteraceae; genus Artemisia; species Artemisia annua. The sequence goes on along the minus strand of LBNU01014372.1, from coordinate 288,734 downwards.
CATGGCCAACATGCAGGAACTTCATATGAGTGACTCAGGCTCAGTGTATGACACTGATGGTCTATCTCAGGTATCTGATCCAAACACATGCCTGATACATGAAATTGCATCACCTTCTGCATCTGCATCAGACGAGGAGCAAGTTGTTCAAAATGACTCATTCTGATCTAATTAAGAGGATGAACAAATTAACACCGTTGTTACATTTGACGATGAGGATCAAATTAACCCAGTTGTTACATTTGACGATGACGATCAAATTAACCCATTTGTTACATTTGATGATCTAATTGATGATGAAAACAATGATCTATTTGAACAAAATGAACCTACGCTTGGTCCAGATTCAGAACTCAGGACTGCACTTATGACCAACCAACTCCAGGCTCAAAAATGTAATGAAATCAATGCAAAGTTGAAAGCCAAAATTGCATCATTGAATAAGGATCTTGAGTGCTGTAAAATACAACTCACAAATTTTGAAACACGAGATAATCGAGAAAAAAGTTTTGAAATTGCTTTCCAAAAATCTTATGTTCAAGAACAAGAGTTACAACATCAAATTAGAGAATTAACTGCTTCCAATAACAACTTGCTTTCTAAAATGGAACAAGAAACGTTTTCACATAAACAACAAGTTGCTCAACTCAACGAAGTAATTTCAAAAACTAAAACTGAGTTGTCAACTTGTCAAGCTAATTTTTCAGAATACAAACAAACATCAAGGAAAAGGATTGATTCTTATGTTGAAGAAATTGTTGAATTGGAAAGAAAACTTAAAGAGTTTCAAAATGTTGTTTACAAAACAGGTGAGTCAATCACTACAATTCATAAGTTCACATTAAAACAAAAACCAAATGGTTCTGGTTTTACTCTTGGTGACGACATACCACATTTTCTAAAGATAGCACTCAAAGAAAATCCAAAGTTGTGTAGTGCAGAACAATTTTTTGATGATTCGATTGTACGTGTTGTTGTATATAATTGTGAGGAAGAAGAGGAACAAGAAGATGAGAGTCGATCTAAAATGAGAAATGTTTTTTTACAACAAACCTTTTGATTATTCAACATTCCCTCATTTAAATGATTCTTTTGTACCTCAAAAAGAGAAAACAGAACAACCATGGTCTTTAACACAAATTCATGATTCATCTTCTAATGTTGGTCCTGTTAAACCAGTGGCACAAATAAATGGTCCTTTATCATATTCTGGTCAAATTATACCATTATTGAAATGTTGTCTTGTACTTAGGTATTTTGATACGTTTATGGAAGACATCACATTTTTAGAGCAAGCAATTGAAGGTAACTCAGAAATAACAGTTTCAACTTTGCAATCTGCTTACGAAAAAGAAAAGAGAGAAGTTTTTCAAAAACAATTTTTTCCACATGTTCAACATTTACGTCTTTGTGCTACACACTGTGAACAGGAACTCCAGAAAGAAGTAACATCTATGATGGAAGTTTTCAATGCAACAGAACAATCAATTTCAAAACAAAAACATCGAAACAAAATTTTGCAAAAAGAGGCAGATCGACTCTTAGAACATGTTCTCAATGCTGATATAATATCTGTGATTATGAACTCTCTTTATGAATCTGGTACATCTATGCTTGTTGATGATCATACTACTGACACTGAAACGTTGAGATATGAACTTGAGACATTAAAAACTGAAAACGAATGCCTTTCAAAACACAATGATGATGTGCAAAGCCTACTTTCAAAGGAAATTTTTCAACTTAAACAGAAACTGGAATGGTGTCAAACTCAAAGTCTTGATTTTGAATTAAAATTGCAGAATCAAAACATTTCAATGTCATTTGATAAAGAAAATGCAGTTTTACAAAGTCAACTTTTAAAATGTGAAAAGGAAATTGCTGCACTAAAAATTGAAAATGCTGAATGGCAACGAAACTGTGATGACATCTTTCAGTCTAATAACAAACTTCACAGTGAAATTCAAGATAAGCAGCACATCATCATTGAATTAAAAGAGAAAATTAAGCTACTTGAAAAAGGAAAGTTTGTTAACACAAATGTCATAGTACCAGGAATGTACAACATTGACACAACCCCTAGGGAAACACACGCTCAGACTTCTAATTTGAATGCTTCAACTTCTACAGGAATAGTCACCACTACTAGCGTTAGCATATCAAAGCGTAAGAGCATTAAAAAGAAGAATATGATATTGCAACGTAGAAGCGGAACACTAGAAGCCTCTGAAGTAGAAGATCACCTTAGGACTTTGAATAATACTCATGTTGCATCTGATTTAGATTTTAATTTGGCAAATTGTAATCGTAATCTCAGTGTAACGAATGATGAATCTTTGAATGTTTTGAATGTTAATGCATCTTGTGTGTTTTGTCATAAAAGTATGTTATCTGGTGATCATGCAAAATGTGTAGCTAATTCTCTTTTAAATCATAAAAAGAAACGTACATCTGGCATTACCTCTAGGCCCACTATTGCTTCTAAGTCTGTGTTAGGTAGAAAGCCAAGTGTAGTTTCTAAGAACGATGTAGTCACTCCCATAGTTGACACAACGACTCCTAAGACAATCACAGCACTTAGCGAATTCACTAAGAAGAAAGCTCGAACTAGTTGGACATGGCAACGTTGGTTACAAAGGAAACCTAGTTTTAAATGGATACCTAAAATTATTAATGCTTGTGTTTCTAACCCATCGGAACCCACACCTTCTTCGGGTTCCACTGTTACCATCACTCCATCTTCGTCATCTTCATGTGATGCAGGTGGTGCAAATTGTTCTTTGGATTGTTGATAACGGTTGTACCCGACATATGACAGGCAAACTTAAACTGTTAGTAAACTTTGTTTCAAAGTTCATCGGCACTGTCAGATTCGGGAACGATCATTTCGCTGCTATAATGGGATACGGATACTATGTCAATGGCAACATCGAACTTAGTCGTGTTTATTATGTTGAAGGCCTTGGACACAACCTTTTCTCAGTCGGTCAATTCTGTGATGGGGATTTGGAAGTAGCATTTAGGGAGAAAAATTGCTTCGTTCGCGATCTACAAGGGAATGATCTTATGTTAGGCACACGTGGAACCAGTCTTTATACTATCTCAATGTCAGACATGATTGCTTCCCCTCCCATATGTCTTCTTTCAAAAGCAACTTCGATAAAATCCTGGTTATGGCACAAGCGTATGTCACATCTGAACTTCAAAACCATGACAGACCTTGCTCGCCATAAAATAGTTGATGGTCTTCCAAGATTTAGATATTCGAAGGATCACTTATGTCCCGCTTATGAACAAGGAAAGAGAAAACGTGCACAATTCAATTCAAAAACTGAACCCAGTTCTGATCATGTTCTTCACTTACTTCATATGGATTTGTGTGGCCCAATGCGTGAACAAACAATCAACGGTAAACGGTACATCTTAGTAATTGTTGATGACTACTCCAAATGGACTTGGGTTTACTTTCTTCGAAGCAAAGATCAAGCTCCTTCAATGATCATCACCTTTCTCACAAAAATTCAGGTTAAGCTTCGTAACACAGTCAGAACCGTTAGAACAGACAATGGCATTGAATTCAAGAATCAGAATCTTCGAGCATACTTTGAGAAAGTGGGAATTGAACATCAGACATCAATTGCAAGAAGTCCAGAACATAATGGGGTTGTCGAAAGATGCAACAGAACGTTAGTGGAAGCTGCAAGAACGATGCTTATAAATGCTTAATTACCAGATTACTTATGGGCTAAAGCCGTATCAACTGCATGTTACACTAAAAAACGTTGTATGATCAATAAACGCCACAACAAAACTCCTTATGAGATTGTTCACAAACTCATACCAAACATTCAACACTTTTATGTATTCAGAGCTCTCTGCTACCCACACAATGATCGTGATGACTTTGGGAAGCTCAAAGCTAAAATCGTTATAGGTATCTTCATTGGATATTGTGAGAACTCCAAAGGTTTTCGAATCTACAACCGTCGTACTAGGGAAATTCAGGAGACAATTCATGCTAATTTTGATGAGCTTTCAGAAATGGTTTCTGAGTTCAACAGCTTAGGACCCGCAACCAACCGTCTAAACTTCCCAGATCCTTCATCTGAACCATTGTCACTACTCGTAAAGAATTGGAAACACTCTTTGCTCCACTGTTTGATGATTCTTTTGAACCTCGTGCATCAGATGTATCTACTAGTTCCGTTGCTCAACATAATAACATTCCAATACCTAATACACCTGCTCCTACAACAACAACTGTAGACAACAATGTACCTCCAATTGAATCACCANTGAAATCTTTCTGGCCTGTCGTTTGATAATTGAATTCCACTCTTTTGTCATCCTTACTGACGGCGTCACCTTGTGACTCCTGACGCCGTCAGGTTGTAATTTCTAGCTTCTTTGAGACTTTGTCGTTTTCTTCACTTTTATGCTCCAAAAACGTCCGAATATGCATGTTTTCCAGAATTCCTCTCAAAAGTACCTAAAATGACAAAAGGAACGATTTAGGGCAATATTTTATCACATTTATATGAATTAGGGCTTAAATGACCCCCTAAAAGCGTAACACTTTTCGTCTCATCAATGTTGCACTAAAAATCATTGTATGATCAACAAACGCCACAACAAAACTCCTTATGAGATTGTTCACAAACGCATACCAAACATTCAACACTTTTATGTATTCGGAGCTCTCTGCTACCCACACAATGATCGTGATGACTTTGGGAAGCTCAAAGCTAAAATCGTTATAGGTATCTTCATTGGATATTGTGAGAACTCCAAAGGTTTTCGAATCTACAACCGTCGTACTAGGGAAATTCAGGAGACAATTCATGCTAATTTTGATGAGCTTTCAGAAATGGTTTCTGAGTTCAACAGCTTAGGACCCGCAACCAACCGTCTAAACTTCCCAGATCCTTCATCTGAACCATTGTCACTACTCGTAAAGAATTGGAAACACTCTTTGCTCCACTGTTTGATGATTCTTTTGAACCTCGTGCATCAGATGTATCCACTAGTTCCGTTGCTCAACCTAATAACATTCCAATACCTAATACACCTGCTCCTACAACAACAACTGTAGACAACAATGTACCTCCAATTGAATCACCAACAACATCTGAACAAACCGCTTCCGACACCGACAATGTGGCTGAAGATCTGAACCAACAACAAGTACCCGAACCTGCAGATTATGATCCAAATGCGTTCTTCAATCCTTTCGCACCGACTTCAGCAGTTGAAGACATTGCAGAGTCATCCACACGCAATTTGAAACCAACTAATATGCAGATGTTCTATCAACATCACCCTTCAACACATCATTGGACTAGAGATCACCCTTTAGTAAACATTATTGGCCATCCAACAGCACCAGTCGTGACAAGATGGAAACTTCACACCGATGCTGAAAATTGCATTTATGCACTCACAGTGTGTCAAGATGAACCTAAAAACATTAAAGAAGCACTCACCTATGACAAATGGAATGAATCAATGCAAGAGGAACTCGACCAATTCAAAAGGTTAGAAGTGTAGGAGTTAGTCGAAAGACCAGATGGGCTCTTTGTCATTGGGCTGAAGTGGATTTGGAAAAACAAGTTAGACGCGAAGGCACAATAATTCGTAACAAATCGCGGCAGGTAGCTAAAGGATACACTCAGGAAGAAGGAATTGACTTTGAATAATCCTTTGCACCAGTGACTAGACTTGAAGCTGTTCGCATATTTCTGGCATATGCTGCTCACAAAAATATGGTCGTCTATCAAATGGATGTGAAAACGGCATTTCCAGATGGTCAGTTACGTGAGGTGGTTTATGTCAGTCAACCGGAAGGATTCGTCGATCCAGATCATCCTAATCATGTGTACAGACTCAAGAAGGCTCTCTACGGACTTAAGCAAGCCCCAAGGGCATGGTACGATGAACTCACTGCTTTCTTGCTAGCTAATCACTTTACTAAAGGCTCTGTCGATCCAACACTCTTTATTCAAAAACACGGGGAGGACATACTAATTGTTCAAATTTATATCGATGACATTATTTTTGCGTCTACACACAAGAAATATTCAAATGCTTTTGCAAAATTAATGAAACAAAATTTTGAAATGTCCATGATGGGTGAACTTACATTCTTCTTAGGACTACAAGTTCATCAATCACCCCGTGGAATTTTCCTAAATCAGTCCAAATATGCTCTTGAAATAATTAAGAAACATGGAATGACTAGTTGTGATACCTATACTACTCCAGTGTCTTACACAACAAAGCTAGATGCTGACATACATGGGAAACCTGTTGACCCTACCAAATACCGAAGTATTATTGGGTCACTCATGTATCTCAAAGCTAGCAGACCAGATATCGTATTTGTTGTATATATGTGCTCTCGTTATCAGTCAAGCCCAACTGAACGATACCTCTTTGAGGCTAAAAGAATCCTTCGATACGTAAAGGGAACCATTAACTTAGGGATCTGGTATCTGAAGGATTCTGGTTTTGAACTAATAGCCTTTTCAGACGCTGATCATGCAGGGTGTTTAGATACATGCAAAAGTACTTCTGGTGGTTTGCAGTTTCTTGGAGATAAGTTTGTATCTTGGCAGTCAAAGAAGCAGGATTGCAAATCATTATCATTAACAGAGGCTGAATATGTAGCCATGTCTGCATGATGTGCTTAATTCATCTGGATGAGAACTCATCTGTTGGATTATGGTTACGTATTTGACAAAATCCCGATGTACTGCTGGATTTGGTGTCTAACTCACAAAATCTCTTGCTCCAACAAGGTTTGATGAACTGGTTCACCGGATTGGAATGCAGTGTTTGACTCTAGATGATTTAAAATCTTTTTTTAAAAACACTTAAGTGAGTTAGACACCAAAACTCTTTGTAATATTTTTTATCAAAAACAAAATACAAAAATATAAAACCATTAAAACTACAAAAATATTTTTCACATTTTTTTTCTTTCATATATCAACAAAAAAAAATGCAAGTATACAAACTTCAATCAACACTTTGTTTATTTTTAAACCATTTTTCTTTTTCAAACAAGTGTTGAGGGGGATAATATGTTAACTTTTCAAATTTTCATTTAAAATGTATACTTGCATATTACCTAAACGATGTTGTTTGTTAAAAAGGTGGTACACTTTCATTGTCGTTTTCCCTTCTCGATATTAAAAGTTGTTATCACATCATTTGTCGATGGGGAGTAACTAATTACTTTTTGCTATCGGTCGTTAAATCAATTGTTATCTACTTATATAAGGACTTAACATGCAAAAGTATAAGTTAAGGGACCAAAAGTGTTAAACATTGAAAGTTTATTAAATTTTAACAAAAACACAACACACCCCCATTTGATAAAAAATCTGGAAAACACATTATTTGTCTCACATCATTCGATCTAATGGCTCACATTCATATCGATTATCCAAGCTTCAAATCTCAAAACTGTAAGCATAAACACGTTCTTCTGATCATTCTAAGATATGGTTTTTAAGGAATTTACAATCCAACGGTTCATTTAATCAGAATTTTGACTCTTAGAACTAGGGTTTTCGTAAATTTCGGAACTGTAGCTAAGCGTGTTTTTTGCTTGATGTTTTTTAGGGCTTTTGTTGACTTTGATCGTATAAACATGTTTATAACAAGTAATTATACTCAGAAACACGACTGAATGATTTTGAAGTTTAGGGTTTAGGTACGAATTGGGTAAATGAGATTCCTTGTGTTTATGTGTGGAATGATTGGTGGGATATGCTCCTTATAGTGTTAATTTCATGTGTATATGCTTTAATTGTTATCAATTGCTCGTTTGCATATTTTCGTAAATTAGGGTTTATGTCTGATTTGGGGCTTTTTGTTCATGTGTTAACTGGTACAATTAAGTGGCTAGGTTATGTTTATAATCATGTTAATTGATAGTTCCAAGTATTAATTGCATCATAACATATATATTTCATAATCTCGAATTCTTGAATGTTCTTGAGTTTTCGAAAAGTTTGTGCTATGAGAACTCATCTGCTGGATTATGGTTACGTATTTGACAAAATCCCGATGTACTGCGATTCCAAAAGTGCCATAGCAATCTCCTGCAACACGGTTCTTCACTCCAAATCCAAGCATATTGCTCTCCGGTATCATTTCATCAAGGAGCACATTGAAAAGGGTACAATTGAATTATATTTTGTGGGTACTGAATACCAATTGGCAGACTTGTTCACAAAATCCCTTGCTCCAACAAGGTTTGCTGAACTGGTTCACCGGATTGGAATGTGGTGTTTGACTCTAGATGATTTAAAATCTTTTCTTAAAAACACTTAAGTGAGTTAGACACCAAAACTCTTTGTAATATTTTTTTATCAAAAACAAAATACAAAAATATAAAACCATTAAAACTACAAAAATATTTTTCACATTTTTTTTCTTTCATATATCAAAAAAAAAATGCAAGTATACAAACTTCCATCAACACTTTGTTTATTTTTAAACCATTTTTCATTTTCAAACAAGTGTTGAGGGGGATAATATGTTAACTTTTCAAATTTTCATTTAAAACGTATACTTGCATATTACCTAAACGATGTTGTTTGTTAAAAAGGTGGTACACTTTCATTGTTGTTTTCCCTTCTCGATATTAAAAATTGTTATCACATCATTTGTCGATGGGGAGTAACTAATTACTTTTTGCTATCGGTCGTTAAATCAATTGTTATCTACTTATGTAAGGACTTAACATGCAAAAGTATAAGTTAAGGGACCAAAAGTGTTAAACATTGAAAGTTTATTAAATTTTAACAAAAACACAACACACCCCCATTTGATAAAAAAATCTGGAAAACACATTATTTGTCTCACATCATTCGATCTAACGGCTCACATTCATATCGATTATCCAAGCTTCAAATCTCAAAACTGTAAGCATAAACATGTTCTTCTGATCATTCTAAGATATGGTTTTTAAGGAATTTACAATCCAACGGTTCATTTAATCAGAATTTTGACTCTTAGAACTAGGGTTTTCGTAAATTTCGGAACTGTAGCTAAGCGTGTTTTTTGCTTGATGTTTTTGAGGGCTTTTGTTGACTTTGATCGTATAAACATGTTTATAACAAGTAATTATACTCAGAAACACGACTGAATGATTTTGAAGTTTAGGGTTTAGGTACGAATTGGGTAAATGAGATTCCTTGTGTTTATGTGTGGAATGATTGGTGGGATATGCTCCTTATAGTGTTAATTTCATGTGTATATGCTTTAATTGTTATCAATTGCTCGTTTGCATGTTTTCGTAAATTAGGGTTTATGTCTGATTTGGGGCTTTTTGTTCATGTGTTAACTGGTACAATTAAGTGGCTAGGTTATGTTTATAATCATGTTAATTGATAGTTCCAAGTATTAATTGCATCATAACATATGTATTACATAATCTCGAATTCTTGAATGTTCTTGAGTTTTCGAAAAGTTTGTGTAATGTGCATAACTTGTTTCTAACTGTCATATATCATTCATTGGCACAGGACAACTCATTTGGATCAATAACATTGCAAGAAACGTACTTCTAAAAGTGAATTCGAAATTCTTGTACTAGAATTTCGAAACTGTGAAAAAGTTTCGAAGAGTTTCGAAAACTTTCGAAAAGTTTAAGTTTTTTCTAAACTTTCGAAAAGTCTGAACTTTTCCAAAACTTTCGAAAAGTTATTAACTTTTTCAAAAGTTTCGAGAAGTCAACTAGTTATTCAAAAGTTTCGAAAAGCTCAAATTTTTTTCAAAAGTTTCAAAAAGTTTCAAAATGATCTAAAGTTTTGAAAAGCTTGAGTTTGTCAAATCTTTCAAAAAGTTTGGAATTTTTAACAATGTTTCGAAATTCTGTATTAATGTCTAAATGATGTAATAGTAGAAAGCTTCTAAATGTGTTTGTGATGTATTGTGTGATGCTATTGGACTGTAACTTGATGTAATTAACTTGTGTGATCATTTTAGACTTAGACCACGTATCATGAACCCATATTTCACTAATTATTTCAAAATTTGGTCAATCAATGTATTCTTAAAAGGGAAAACTAATCAGTAACTCAAACTTGCCAAATGTGCTAACAATTAACAATTCTGGACATTTGTTTTATGATTATGACTTTCAGAATACAATGACTGGACAAACCGTGAATGCCCCAGAACAACCACTTCCCCTACTCACACTGAAAGACATTGTCCCGGATGACTACAAAATCATAATTGGATCCAACAATGCTCGTGTGGACTTCAACAAGTTAAATATTTCTGATGACTCATGCAGAATTGTCAAGGATATTCTCCTCGCACATCCTTGCAAATCCATGCTCTCCAAATCAGCATCCGTTCCAACCTTCTATCTTCATCAATTCTGGCACACAGCTCATGTCAACTTGGATGATGAATCATTCACCATAACACTGGACGAACATGATTACATCATTGATCTTGAAGTCCTTCGAACCGTTCTTTTTCTTCCCAAACCAGAGAAAGAGAGAGAGTATGCTCCAATTTTGTCGGAACGTCAAATTCTGGACTACATCATTGAACTTGGGTATGACCTTGAAGAAAGCAAACCTTTGCTAAAACACTCCATGTTCGATGTGAAATACTTATCTCAACCCTGGAGAACTCTTTGCCTGATTATCACACGATCTGTTGCTGGAAGACGAAGTGGACATGAACATCCATGTCTAGAACATTTGCAAACCTTCTGGGGAATGGTTAGCATGGAACCAATCGACTTCGCTAAGCCAATAATGGATGACATGATTTACACTCTCCAATCCAAAGGTGAAATGAACTACATTCCATTTGTACGATTCACAAAGTTAATCATTGGACACTTGTGTGAAAGTCATCCAGAGTTTCAGAGGTGAATCCGTGATTCCAAAGAGCCTAAACACATATTCCACAAAGATTACAAAATTGCTTATGTCAAGACAACAAAATCCAACACCAAGCTACAGGGAATGAGGCTCCCAGACTACTTCCTTGATGATAAGATTAAGAAAACGAAGAACTATGAACGTTACAATCAAGCTTATCTCAAAGGAAAGGTTGGGTGTGCGGATGAAGACGAAGAACCACCATTTAAGATTAAGACTAGAATTCGAAGGGGTGGGAAAGCAGGCAGTACAAGCAGTACAACAAGTCCTAAACAACCAAAGCCTGCACCTAAACCGAAGAAGAAAGTTATTCCAACTGTTCTTCGTGACGAACCAACTCCCTCACAATCTGAAGAATCTGAATCTGACACTGAAGCTGAAACATAATCGGATGAAGAAGAAACTGAGCACATAGAGTCATTTCTGGATGAGGATTCTCCGTAAACTGAACGTGTCAAAAAGCTAAGTTTGGAAATAGCTCAGCAGGATGAACTAAAAGGACGAGGGATAGTCTTTAGAGATGATGATGAAGAAGATGAATTGGTTGTTACACAATTGGTTGACAAAAGAAGATTAAAGAGTATCATGTCGACACTCGTGATGAAACGGAGAAAGACCAAACAGATCTTATTGAAGCCACACTCATCAGCAAATATTATCCTTAACTACCTCCATATCCGGTTAATCAACCCGGTAACGAAGGGGAAGAAAGAGATGCTGAAGGTAACATTCAAATGAAGGAAGCCACTGCCACTGATGAGAATGTAAATGTGCAAGAAGAGTTCGATCCATTTATCGGAGAGAAAGATCTTGAGGCAGCAAGGAAAGAATGTGAAGATGAAGTAAGATTACTCTTGGAAGCACAAACAAAAGAACACCCTCAAGAACAACAAGAAAAAGAAGTCACTGAACAAGATCAACCGTTTGACACTGACATGTTCATTCAGTCACCTTCACATTCACTTCAGGAACCTCCATCACCTCCCAAAGATTCTCCTCCCAAGGATCCTAATCCTCCAAGTTCTTCTCCCCCAGCATCCGATAAACAATCATCTTCAGAACACAACAAGGAATCCTCATCATCCAAAGATTCATCTCCACCACAACACGAACAACATCCACACACAAATCAATCAAGAAGCCTGTCAATCCTTTGACCACCGAAGTCTCAAAGAAGATCAAGAAAGCCGTGAAACTAACTCGAACGAAGAAACATGACCAACTTCAAGACCAAGTCAATACTCTGACAACATTGGTCACGGGCTTAGTTGAACAAGTTGATGAGCTCAAGGGGACCAAGCAATGGGTCGATGAGTTCATGACAGCAAATATGACTGAGTTAATCCAAACTTACACCAACGGTTATCTCTCCAACAATCTGGTTGAAATCACCACAACAGAGGTGACACGACTCATCGAACCAATAAGAGAAAACTTGGATCACAGAATCAGGAGTGTAGTCAGGAAAATGCTCTCTTCAACACCATTCACTCTTCAACCAGCCAAAAATCAAACAACATCAACAGAACTCACCATTGAAGAACTCCAAAATAAAATGTTCATTCAATTGGGATCAAAAGGAACATTGACTGAAGATGAAGATGCAGTGTTAAAAGCTTTGGAAAAGAAATTTTTAAATAACTCCTGTAAAGCAGATGCAGAAAAGAGCAAAAGACCGAGAAAGGATGACGATGATCCTGACCCCAACTCACACCGCAAGAGACATAAGTCATCAACGGGTCCTTCATCCTCATCCAAAGAACCTCCAAAAACGATTGCTACTCCTGTAACTCATCAACATACACCGGCTTCTGGATCAGGACCTACTAATGAAGAAGAACCTTTCACACACTTTGGTGATGATTTTCAGGAACCACTTTCACCAACAACTCAAAAGTCTCCAATCCCTGAATCTAGACCAGGACCATCATCAACATTAAATCCAAAGAAAAAGGAAAAGCAAAGAAAACAAAGGTGCCTAAGAAGTCAAGAAAGGGTGTCATCTCCTGGATTGACAACGATGATGAGCCTGAAGCTGAATGGTTTCATGACATGATCTCTGCTCAACCTCCTATACCTGAAGACGAAGAACCTCTTCCTGGCAACACCTTGCAATTCACTCAAAACATCATGAAAGGACTTAACATTGAGAAGTTAACAAAGAATGAACTGAGGCAAATCAAGCGTGATGCTTTCGACTTCCTCAAAGAAAGATCCGGAAGCTCAGTCGAACTTGAATATCATTTGGAAAACATTGCACTCGCAATGTCTAACAAATTCGATTGGCTCAATCCTGAGGCAAATGTCGACAATTCATCTGGAAAGGAAGGACCATACTTCACTGATTGGACCAAACCTTTACCAATGACAAGAATACCGAGCAAACCCAAGATCCCTTACAGATTTTTCTTCAACGACGACCTGGAGTACCTTCAAACTGCTCATAAGACGTCCGGAAACAAATATGCTATTTCCTTGACGTTAAGAATCCCTGCTGCATGATACGAACATACTGCAATTGAAGAAACAACGCCAGTAATCCTCAGTGACTCAGTAGTCAAATACAACCGAGAAGCACTACTGGGAATTCAACACTGGAATGAACGACGACAACTTGGCTACACCAGCAGATTGGGATTGACATCCACGGAAGACGTCAAGAATAACTCCAGAATTGTCTCCATAATGACACTTCTTGACTCTAAGAGGTTTAACTACACTTTCATGAAGGAAATCACCGTCAAGAGACAAAATGAGAAGCTGTACAAGTTTTCTGAAGCAGACTTCCCCAACTACATCTGAATGACATTGAAGACATGTATTTGGAGAAAGTTCAAGGAAGACTGCGACGTTATTCAACAGAAATGCAATACAACTTCATGGCCTCTCTACTTCTTCACATCAGACGCTTGATTGTTCAAGAAAGAGTAGAAGATCTCCAACTAGGCGTTGAAAGTTATCAAAAGAAGATCAATCTGACAAAACCACAACTCTGGTGTCCCGGTATTCATGAAATGTCTCAACTTCAAATCGTTCGAGATCCATCCTTCGGCTTCACTTACAGAAGTGCTCGTAGTCAGCTCAACTACATGCGTTTTGATGAAATACATAAATTCTATGATAACACGCTGAAAACTGTACGTGATAGGTTGGTCAACAGATTAAAAGACATTAAGAACAAGAAATACAAGGGCAAACCAAGGTGGAACTCCACAGAACGAAGGCAGGTTCGCAACTTCGTTCACAAAATTGAAGAAAGGTTAATTCGGAGAGATCAAATCAGGAGACTAGAGAGCTACATTTGTGCAAGACCATCGTTCCCAGTCAAATTCTATCAACGACCTGATCCTCCATTCATAAACTTCAATGAGCTCCTCGGTACTGATGAACAATAATTGGTCAACTCGGGTATTATCATTTGAATAATTTTGATTGATTTGTAATTACGACGGCTTGTGCACACATAACAATGTACAACCCGCACTTTGTAATTAAAGGACCCTGAGGTACGCTTCAGTACATCAATCCTCATATAAGGAGCGAAATCTTCTTACTTTTGAGTAGAATTAATCAAGTTTTTAAGTTTTCTTACAATTTTGCTCAAAAGACAAGTATTTCACCTCAATAAGTATTTGATAAAGCGAAAAGTGTACCACTTTTAGGGGGTCATTTAAGCCTAATCCGTAATTATTTGATCAAATATTACCCTAAATCGTTCCTTTTGTCATTTTAGGTACTTTGGGGAGGAAATCTGGAAAAGAAGCTATTTTGGACATTTTTGGAGCATAAAAGTGAAGAAAACGACAAAGTCTCAAAATATGCTGGAAACAGTACCTGACGGCGTCACGTTCTGCTGTGTAACGGCGTCACGCTTTGACAAAGAGATGGATACGAAGTTTACACGAGACGCCCCAGAGAGTTTTTGTGACGGCGTCACGCTTTGTAACGCCTAGGCCATCACGTTATGTGGTAAAGGGAAACGGCCTGGAAGAATTATAAGGGGACGGCGTCAGAAGTGGATCTGAGCAATCCGAATTATAGTTTGGCGGCGAGGTGACGGCGTCACGCACTAGAACGTAACGCCGTCAGCTTGTAAAATCTATATATACTTTTCTAATTTTCATTCATTGGTGTGCAACTTTTGGGAAAAACCCTAGCTAGTATTCTACAGTATTTTTAAGGGTTTTTCACCCTTGATGTTTAATTAAAGATTAGTCTTCTTCCAAATCAATCAATATGTCTATGTGTTGTTTGATTATATCTTACGCTTGTCTTTCAATTAACATGCTAGGCTAGGTCTTTTTGTGTTTGCTTAGATCTAATTAAACCTAGCTATTGATTATATGTTGTTGGTTTGCTTATGATTATTGTGGTTGGGTGAAGTCGATGTTAGGCTTAAGAAAAATGGCTAACCTCCTATACGGTAACTTGCTTGAACGTCTTAAGAAACATGAATCGGATGTGTACTATGATTATTTGGTTGTAATTAATGCATGAGCGAATTCTAATGATCCCATGTTAGGAGCTTATATCGGCTCGACATAGGAGTGAAGTAGGAGCTTATAGAGTTAGGGAAGATCGTACACGGCCCTACGAATGGTTTAAAGGAATACAACCCGTCATCCACATAATCACAACAAACCAATTAACATATAAAAGATAGCTAGGGAGTAAGGAAATCTAAGTAAACACATATTTCTCATATATAAGTTTCACAACCAATTTAATNTTATTTGATTATATCTTACGCTTATCTTTCATTTAACATGCTAGGCTAGGTCTTTATAGTGTTTGCTTAGATCTAATGAAACCTAGCTATTGATTATATGTTGTTGGTTTGCTTGTGATTATTGTGGTTGGGTGAAGTCGATGTTAGGCTTAAGAAAACTGGCTAACCTCCTATACGGTAAATTGCTTAAGAAACATGAATCGGATGTGTACTACGATTATTTGGTTGTATTTAATGCATGAGCAAATTCTAATGATCCCATGTTAGGAGCTTATATCGGCTCGACATATGAGTGAAGCAGGAGCTTATAGAGTTAGGGAAGATCGTACACGGCCCTACGTATGGTTTAAAGGAATATAACCCGTCATCCACATAATCACAACAAACAAATTAACATATAAAAGATAGCTAGGGAGTAAGGAAATCTAAATAAACACATATTTCTCATATATAAGTTTCACAACCAATTTAATTTTCTTGTTATTTAATTTTATTTGCGAAAGTAGATATTTGGGTTAGTTGGCTAGCAACTAATTCCGCCCACTCCTTCCAAAACCGAGATTTTTACTTGCTTTCATAAAACATAAAAATACAAAAAGAATCA
This sequence comes from Artemisia annua, assembly GCA_014162995.1. Classification (NCBI taxonomy): domain Eukaryota; kingdom Viridiplantae; phylum Streptophyta; class Magnoliopsida; order Asterales; family Asteraceae; genus Artemisia; species Artemisia annua. Next base: position 272,485 of record LBNU01014372.1, on the reverse strand, counting down.
TCCCTCAAACCTTAGACCTAATTAGAGTAACGACACTATTCCCCGAGAGAACGATCAATCCCCCGGTACTTGCCACTTCACTATACTACATCGGTCAGGTACACTGCCTGGTGGGGGTTGTAAGCTTCTCAAGATCCCTTGAGAGGTAAAACCTAAGTACATAGGTTGCAAAACCCATGCATCAAGTTTTTGGCGCCGCTGCCGGGAATAGTTATTGTTTAGGTTGAAAATTTTATTTTTACTTAGGTCTACTCATTAGAATCCTTTCTAGTGAGATTTTTATTTTTATTTTTCTAGGATTTCTTTAGTCTATCTTTTTCTTCGTGTTTTTGTTCGTAACCATTACCATCTGCCATCATGGAAGGTGGTAACATCTTTGATCCGATCAACCCACCACAACAAGACCAACCTCAACCAAACCAACCTCTTAGAGCCCGTACTTTAGGAGAATACTCCCGTCCTAGCCATCAAGGCTATCGAAACACCATTGAGCTCACTCAAGGAGCCAATGTGTCTCCCTTGCGATCCGACACCATCCGGTTGGTGCAAAGCGGATGTGCATTCCATGGACTTCATTCTGAAGATCCAAATCAACATCTTAAGGACTTTCTTTAAATCGTTGACTCCATAGACCTTAATGTTGAAACTCGAGAGACTACCCGATTACGTCTCTTCCAATTCTCTCTACGGGACCAAGCTAGTCAGTGGCTAGAACGTCTACCCACAGGATCCATCACCTCTTGGGATAATCTCACCACTCGCTTCCTAGCTTAATTTTTCCCACCGGGAAGAACCACAAAGCTAAGGAATGACATCTTGGCGTTCCAACAACGTCAAGGTGAAACCCTCTACGAGGCATGGACTTGATTCAAGGACTTACTCCAAAAAGTCCCTCATCATGGCATAGACCTTTGGCTCCAAGTCCAAATTTTCTATGACCATATCAATATCACCACGAGGCAAGCCATTGACCAAGCGGCCGGTGGCAAGCTACGTGATCTAAGTGCGGAACAATCATGGGAACTCCTAGAAGATCTTGCTCTCTATGACAACGAAAGTTGGAATGACCTCCGTGATTTGAATAAAATGGTCAAGGCAATATCTTTGCCTTCGAATAATTCAAGCACTTCCGACCGTAGGATCATGGAACTTTAGGACCAAGTCAAGTATCTAATGAAATCCTACGAAGCTCCCAAACCTTCAAGCCAAGTGAACAAAATCAATTCCTCATGCGAGTATTGTAGTGGTCCCCATGACACTCGATATTGCATGGAACTCCCCGAACTCGCATGAGGTGGTACATTTTCAAACCCGAGCCAAACCCTTATGGTGATGGGGACCACTACAATGCTCATATTTTGCGGACTACGCATCCTCACGTACCGACGGAGCGGGAGAGAAGTGATACATTTTCAAACCCGAGCCAAACCCTTATGGTGATTCCTACAACCCATCTTGGAAAAATCACCAAAACTTTAGGTGGAAGCAAAACCAAAACACGCCCCAAAACCATTCTTCCAATCCACCTAATCGTTTCCAACCCAACGGTTCATCCTCAAACCGTACTTTCAACAACAATCCTTCCAATAACAATGGTAGTACCAACAATTTTGAAGGATTGATGTCAAAATTTATGGCATCACAAGAAGCTCGTATATCCAAGTTTGGATCCGATTTCAAACAAAAGCAAAGCGAGATGACCAATAAAATCGACACCTTGTTGAAAATTTTCAATGACCGAGAGATGGGAGCCCTCCCAAGCGACACGGTCAAGA
>LBNU01014372.1:249461-266881 GCA_014162995.1 Artemisia annua | reverse complement strand
CGAGAGAACGATCAATCGCCCGGTACTTGCCACTTCACTATACTACATCGGCCAGGTACACTGCCTGGTGGGGGTTGTAAGCTTCTCAAGATCCCTTGAGAGGTAAAACCTAAGTGCATAGGTTGCAAAACCCACGCATCAGTATTCAGTTGTTGAGGGGGAGCACTTGAAAAATCTTTGTTCAAATCATGAATGTTCTCGTTGGATTCTCCCCATAAGACTCAAAAAGCATATTTTAATTAAAAGTTTTCACAAAAACAACATTTATATGCTATTTTTGAGGGGAAGAAAAGAAAAGTGATTAAAATATGATTGCAAAATGTTGGATCTCGCATGAGCTTGACTCAGATATAACCCAAGAATTGACGAAACACCAAAGTCAGTAATCGAAAGGACTTTGTCCTCGTAGAATGTACCATTTCGAGAGACTTTCTGTGAACTTGACCAGGCCGGGTAATAATTTCAAGCTAGTCTAACTAGTGATGTAAACGTGTCTCGAAGTGGTCTTGTTCACTTAAAGTCGATCAATTCAAAAAGTGCAAACTCCTCCCGCATGTGCAAATTTCTTAAAAAATCCATGAGTACATGTGAAGGGGGAGTCCTTCAAAAGAAATCAAAACTCTCAAAGTGTTAACAAAATATGTTTCTAATGCGTGGTTTTGCAACCTTGCAAAAGGTTTTATTTCTCAAGGGATCTTAAGAAGCTTGCAATCCCCACCAGGCAGTGTACCTGACCGATGTAGTATAGTGAGTGGCAAGTACCGGGGGATTGATCGTTCTCTCGGGGAATAGTGTCGTTAGGATTGAAACTAATCTAACCAGGTCTATGGGTGAGGGATGATTCTTTTTGTATTTTTATATTTTATGAAAGCAAATAAATCTCGATTTTGGAAGAAGAGGGCGGAATTAGTTGTTAATCAACTAACCCAAAAGCTACTAATTAAACTAATATGCAAGAAAAGTAAATTAGGGTTCTACAAGGGAAGTGAAGCATATCTACCTATGATATATTATTCCTTGCTAGCTATCCAATTCTACCTATTGAATGTTAACCTTGTTGTAATTGAAGGGTTTTTTCATTAATACCATTCATGGGGGCGTGTACGATCTTCCCCAACCCTATAAGCTCCTATCTCTTCCTATGACGACACGTTTAGTATCCTATCATGGCCTCATTAATAGTTACTTATGCATTAAAAACAACCAATAACATCATTGTACACAACCGAGAAACGTTTCTTAAGACGTTCAAGCACATTACCATATAGGAGGTTGGCCAGTTTTCTTAAGTCTAACGCGAAATCAATCAATTAAACAAGAGACAATAGGAAGCAAGAATTATAAACTAAATCAACTAGACCTATTGAAGTTGTCACACCTTAATTGATGAAGATAGACACAAACATCAACAAGGAATCAATAAGATCTAATAAATTATAAACAAGTTTCACACAATCATAAGTAGATACAAGGTGAATTAGCCAAGCATAATTAATGAAGAACAAGCAACAATAATGACAATTGAAGACATGAATTAAGGTAGAATCAACAAACCATTACAAGATGTTTATGGAGTGATTGAAACCCTCTAAGTTGCTGCAAAAACACCTACCCTAACCCTAGAATCGGACTTAGGGTTTGGGGCTTACAAAAAGTGAAGTTATAATGTTGTATTTATAGGTAATTTTTCTGTCGGCCAAGGTTGACGGCGTCAGCCCTTAACAAGTGACGGCGTCACGACCAATTTTTCACCAAACCGAAGATTTTTTCGTCCCGATCGGTTCCTTTTATGAATCGCTCAAATCCGAGTTCGTATGCAAAAGATATGGCCAAAGCAGTAACAGCTACTCCGCGCGCAAGTTATGATTATCTTGATTAACTTGTGACGGTTCCACTTTTCTTCTTGTGCAAGTTGTCATTCTGACGTCGTCACTCTATGTCATCTGACGTCGTCAGGTTGAGTCCTGACGCCGTCACCTTCAAGGTCTTTTGGGCCGTCTCGTGTATCATCAACGCCAGACGACCTCACTTCAATTGCACCTGACGTCGTCAGGTGCAAATCTTCAAAATCTTTCTAGGGCGTCACGTGTAGAATTCCACCACTTTCATCTTCAAGTGACGGCGTCAGCATCCAAAGCCTGACGCCGTCAGGTGTAAAATCCTGACTTTCCTTGGTCTTTTTGTTTTCTTCATTCTTGAGCATAAAAACGTCCAAAAAGCTCCAAAATGCTTTATATTCCAGAAATCACGTCCCAAGTACCTAAAATGAGAAAAGAAACGATTTGAGGCAATATTTGATCATAAAATCACGATTTAGGGCTTAAATGACCCCCTAAAAGCGTAACAAATATTTCCTTATCAGTTTCACAATCATAAACACTTTGAGAGATTTTCAATAAATGGTTTTATGGCAATTATAGGATAGTCATGGTGTTATAAGGTGACTAAGGTTAGGGAAAACCGTCCTATGATCCGCCAGAGCTGGAGGGATCTACCGAGGGGCAATACCAATAGCTTAGAACTAGAAGTCCTTAGGTATGATATGAAAAAAGGAGAAAAGAATGAACGGAGAAAGAAGGGGTTGAAGAATTAAAAGGAAAAGTTATGAAAAGGGTGAAAAGAAATAGCCCTCCATATGTTCAACCTTAGGACAGACACCGGGTTCAATTCATATGCTACTGATTGTTGCTAAGGCGACACCGGTATTGAAGACAAAGACGTCATGGACCAAGTGACGCAATGCATCTAACCTTCTAAGCCACTTAAGTTCTCTCAAAAGAGCTTGTTTCAATCTCACGGGGAACCCTGCATAATCTATCGACCGCTCATTACGAGCCATGTTGATATTGAAACAGGAGACGCCGCTCCGGTCTCCGATGACTAAATGTGCACTTATCGAGTCTAGAGCCCCGAGATTCATCAAAAGATCTCTTAGGAACACTTAGTATTTCTATACTGGTGGTTCAACATTAAGGACGCCAGTTGTAAATTATCGAGTCCTTCACAGATCTTAGCAATCTGCCAGAATATTTATAAGAGAATTCACATAAGTGATTCTCAGTGATTGAATGGAAACTCATGCCAGGGTCAACATCAAACAACCGTGACAGCAGGTCACTTCGGTAACTCCTTGTGGGTTACGCTTAGTGTTCGCGGTGGTTTCATACGGTCTACAGTCGTGGGGTGATCTCCAGCGACTCACCCAATCGTTGATGTACTTCGGTAGATCTTGTAAGCCCTCTAGGGGGCATCCGATTTGGGAACGGCCTTGGTAAGGATTAGAGAAAGTTTTCACATTATGCTGTTAACGATCTCGAAGTCCAAACCTGTAAGTACCGGATGATTTATTGCTAACTGTTTTATGCAGGAACAACCACCATCCTAACACTAGTTTCCACATGCTCATACTTACATCTCAAAGTCAAAGAAAGTTCTCACCAAAGATCGATGCAAAGAAAAAGTCAAAGAAAGATTCTACGCCATGTGAAAGAATCTTCAAAGTTGAATGACAAAGATCAAAAGCAAACCAAAGTTCAAAGAAAGATTCTACGTCAACACAAAAGAATCTACAGCAATGAAAAGAGAGCTACGAATGTATGATAACACAAAGTCAAAGATGTATGAGCATGTTGGAAAGGCGTAAAACCACTGGAGGCAAAGAAGTGACGAAAGGCAGATAACACCATCATTGGATCACTACGACAACGAAGAACAAAGAATGATGAACAAAGAACATAATTACTCAAAGATTTTTTGAAGAAATCTAAAGCCGTGAAAGTCAAAGTTAAAGTGAAAGATAAAGACGTATTGCAACCTTGATGACCGACCCTTAGGGGAAGATTGTTAGGAACACGTTTTATTAATTATCAAGTCTCGGTCATTTACTCATTTGTAATAAGTAATAGGTTGCTTAGTTATTTATTTCATTATGTTTTATGTTACTAAGTAAGGCCTAAAAGCCCATAAGGCTTTACAAGCCCACGTATGAAAGGTAGAAGGGACTTGAGAATGTTTCCCTAGTCCTTCCCCTATAAATAGAAACTTATGTAATACATATTTGTTGTTGGTTATTTTGATATCTATGTGAAACCTTTGATAATTTATCTTTCATATATCATATAATCATCCATCCTTATTCTCTATCTTATTTCTACTAAACCAATACTTGTGTATTCATAATATGGTGACCTAACAAGGTACCAGTGGCGTGGCCAAAAAGTTTAAGAATAATATATCAACTTAGATGACAATCAAATTAAGACATATCCAGATACCATGCAACTCTACATCTCTCGTCAGATCAACTTCTTAGAAAAAGAAAATTTACTATGGTTATCACAAGAAAGCCCTAATAATCAAGGTTTTAAAACAGAACCGGACATCAAACAGGTTTTCTCCCGGTATCTGGGTTTTTTCGATTCAACTAGTGAGTAGGATTTCAAGTTAAGGGGGGCCGATATAAAATTTTAGAATGATAAAGATATAATTCTAACCAATATATCAAGGTATGAAAATCTGGAAAAGTAAATGGTGACGTACAAACACAATATATAGTATATATATTATATTAGTATATCTCCAAAGGTTGCAAAGGAAATATGCAACTCGAGTTGTTCTCCCAACGAAGGCTGAATGGAGCTCGTTGGTTCGTGATCATGAATCGTGAAGTGAATGTGAACGGGGTTTATGGGGAACCCTAAGCTATAATTACACTACAAGTAATAAAAATGCACAAATAAGAAAACACGTATACCTAACACGTAATTAAAACTAAAAACGTAAAATAAACGTAAACACACAAGGTAAAAAATGAATTTAAGGCCTTACTACTCCTACGGGGATGAAAATGATTTTCCTAAGTTCTAAAAGACAAAATAAAATTTTGGGAAAAAGAAAAATATGTTTCTTGACTTTTTATTTAATTATTATTAATTAAAAACTATTTTTAAATATTAAAATATACTAAAATACTATTTAATATGAATTTAAGCTAGAAAAATGAAAATTTAATTTTGAAAATTCTAAAATAACTAAAAACTAATTTTAAAACAGAAAACTATTTTTTTGGATTTTTATGAATTTTTATTAATTAAAAAGGATTTAAAAATACTTAAAAACTGTTTTTAATTATCATAAATACTAAATGACCTTAGAAAATTATGAAATTTTGCACATAATTCTAAAATATTATTCTAATCCTAGGAAAAATAAAATTTAGTAAAAAGAAAACACTAATAAGCACTTTGGGCAGATAAGCAGTTGAAATAAGCACTTATTTATAAGCACTCTTAACCAAATTTCACAAAAAGCTCAAGACAGGTTCAACTAACTTAAATAGGCACAAAGCAACTCAAAAACATCAAGATAAACACAGGGATTAAGCAGATAAGCACATGGACAGATTTAAGTTTGGACAGAAAACAAGGTGCAGGCACCCTACTTTGAGCTTAATTCTAAGGATCCTAATTAGCTAATTTTTGGAAAGTAAAGCGGGCAAAATGAAGGTTATACTAGTGGATACCTAAAAACCCTAAAAGCCCTAAAAGTTAAGCTCAATTGTTCACTTAAAATCACCCTAGATCTGATGCTCTTGGGACAATAAAGCTGAAAAATAGTTGAACAGGTACCTTGTTGATCCAATTTGAACCACCAAATGTTGTTGATCCTGATTGATCTTAGTAAATGTTGATGTTTGCACTACAAATTACCACCAAGATCAGTTGCAAGCAAATTGGAAGCCAAATGATGCCCTAAATGATCCCTAGAATAGGCCTGTTCACACAGTTTTGTCCTAAACTTTGACTTTTTGATTGAACACAAAAGTTGACTATTCTGAATTTCTACTATTCAAAGCTTAATCTATATGTAATAATAAGCTAATATGTGAGTTGATAAACCTAAATGAGTCCTATATCTAACAAAATATAAGCACACAGTTGCAAATTACACCATATGAGCACAGATTTGGGCTTCCAAGTAGCTTTTGACTTTTTGCTATAAAACCTACTTTTTTTATGCTTGTTCTGACTTAATCTAACCTATAGGAGACTAATGATGCAGAAATCACAACCATAAACCAGCAAAAACACCTAAAACAGTTATGATCCAAACACCCCTTAATTAGGCAGTTATACTTCTTATTTGGATTTTAAGCTTAAACTAACCAACCTAGTGATCAAGCTACTTTACTTAACTATATTAAAAGCTAATTTGACAGTAAAAACAAACTAAGACCACCAAGAACACAATAAAGCAATTTAAGCTAAGCTAGGCAGTACAATAGGAAAATAGACTAGAACAAGTAGGAGCATAACATGAGCAAACATTTAAGCTTCAAACAACTAGCATAAGTAGATTTAAGCTATAAATATTAAAACTAAACTACTGATAAAGTGAATGCAAAAAATTAAAAGGAAACTTACTTGATAATAGGCTATATGGGATTGTAAACTATGGCAGATTACATAAGCTCACAAAAAGCATAAGAAAGCTTCTGTGGGCTTATGAGAAGGGCTTATTCAGCTTATGAAACTTATGTACCCTTGTCTATAATTTTTTTTTCTTTTTTTTTATGTTGAAGTTAAAGCAAAAAGTTAATTTATACAAAAGCTAATAACAACTTAATAAAGCTTAAAGATAAGATTTTTAAGAACTTAAAAGCAAATAAGAGATTAATGCTAAGATTGCTAAAAACGGCTAAGTAACAGAATGAAACAAATGAAGAACTTTTATTAAAAGGTGGATTACATTAACAGAAAGCTATTACATTAAAAACATTAATTTTAGACCCTAGAACCTACACAGATACAACCATGAACAGGGGACTATTTATAGCCATGAGAGGAATTCTTTAGTTCCATTCAAGAAGCTCCCAAAAGCTTTTCCTTATCCATTTGATCAATTCCCACCGACTTATCATCATCTCCAATCTTCTAGACCCTTGGATTCTTCTACTCCTAAATGATTGGTTCACAATTGCATCCTAGGATTGCCAGCGTGGCGTATCTGAGGTGTCAGAGAAGTCAAGACCTTTCTAGAGAGCTCAAGAGATTTTTATGTATGAGGTAAATAGGTGGGTGAATTGATGACGAAGGGTGTACAGTGGTTGGGTAAAAAAGGGCGCGTAAAAGGTGTTTGTTTTGACTCTTGGTTTTACTTGACCGGGTAAGGAGTAGAGTGGATTTGGACCCGGGTTGTGGTTTTATTAAAAGGATACGTGGGCCTGTGGGTTAAGGGATAAGATGGGCCTTGGTTATTTTATAAAAGGGAGTGGGTTTTGGTAAGTTAGTGTATGGGCTGGGTTTAGGATGAATTTGTTTTGGGTTTATTTTGTGAATAGCTTTAGGTTGAATTTAGTTTAGGTTAAGTAAAAGTAACAAGGACCAAATCTGCCAAGTTACAAACTTTGAGGACTGCTTTTTCCAATCTTTGAAAATTACTCCCAAGGGCCTTTCTTGTCATCCTTAATAATTAAAGGACTTGTTTTGCCATTTTCTTCAATTTAGGCTTCAGGGACCAATTTTGTACTTTTCTAAAACTTGGAGGACCAATTTTGACAAATCTTCAAATTATTTTTTCAGGGACTTCATTTGTCATTTCTTCATTCTTTAAGTGCTTGGTTTGACTTCTTGAGCTTTCCTTTGACCACTAAGCATTCCCGGCTCCGGCTTTTGACTCTTTCCATATCTTGTGCTCGTTTTTGGTAATATTTGCTTGGTTGTAGGATACACTAAATCATAATACACGTTTGGTTCATGTGGTTTTATGGATCGAATAGATGAGAAAGTAGAGATTAGTTAGAGAGAGAAAGTGGGAGCCTTTTAGAGAGAGAAAGAACAAGTGAAATGTATAACTAATGAAAGGTCCAACCCTCTCCCTTGGTGGGAGAGGGTATTTATAGTTACAAGGAGATGAGTGCCTCTAGTAGGCTGTTGAGCGGGCTGACAGAGGGTAAAAGACCCGACCCGACACCACGAATACTAACTAAACTAAACTACGTATTACTTACTATATAAAATACTACGAGCTATACAATGCTTTAACATACTTGGGGTGACCGAATCTTCTATAGGAAAAAACGTATTCCTAACAATCTCCCCCTAAGGGAGGTCACCCCAGAAATTAAATCTTGAATTCTAGCATTGAGATCTTTGTAGATATCTTTGTAGCTCGCAGTTGTTGATTCTTCAGTGAAATGAACTTTGTGCATTCAGCAGCGGACTCTAGATGACTTGCTTAATGTATAGGATGATCTTTGGTATTGCTTTGTGTTCATCATCCAAGTATGTAGCTTCAAGTCATCTTTGAGTAGAAATGCCTCCATGTGATGTAGTGACCATCTTTGAGCATGAGTACCTTTGACTTGTGTGATCTTTGAGCTTTCTTTTGAGATCATCAGGCACCGTAAATCTCCAAATCATCCTTTGTTGTATTACCGTCATGTGAGGTTGTGACTTTTGGGCCGGCATGCTCACATTCTTCTATTTTAAGAGACTTTGTATCAGAGTTGCGGAAGTATTGTTGTGAGTCCCTTATTATTCGTGATCTTTATAGAGAATGAGTTGGCATTGTGAGCATGCGGCTATGAATTGACATCTTTTGATCTGCTGTATCCACGATGCCTCATCGACCATCAACTGCAACCGCCATTTGTTCCTGCATAAAACAGTTAGCAATAAAACGAAAGTGTCTTTGTTCACTCTCGTCGAATAGGGTTGCAAGAACCACGGTTCCCCGTTGATTAGTATTTCTACTGCCTGTGATCAGGTAGAATTCCGAAGAATCTCCTTGACAGGGTTTCGCAGCTGTGCTAGCCGTTCTTAAACCGGAGCGTCTCAAAGTAGACAACACGGAATGAGTGAATCAGTGAATTGAGATTCACTGATTGATGAGAAATCGTTTTCCGAGAAAAATCAGTCTCGTATGCCCGATAAAGAATTTTTGGTAACACGACGACCGTTTTGTAAGCAGGATCATATTACAATCATAAATACTTTTGTTTGAAAATTTGTGCGCAGTCGATGTGCTAGAAAATCAATGTTGAGCACATCGACGGTTTTTCAAAAAGTATTCGTCAATTCATTCCCTGGAACAAGTTTGATTCATTAGTGAATCGCACCATCGTTGCTTTCCAGTTTTCACCAGCTTGATCCTTGCAGGATCTCACATGTCACCTACCAAGAGCTTGTGAGATGTTCACTCTAGAAGGATTTCCATCTTCATTGTGAATATTTTCATATCACTCGGATGTTCTGGCAATACCACAAGGACAATGTGTAGGACTCTAAATATATTATCTTACTTTTCACGGTGTATGAAACAGTAAGCATATTGGAAGTGTGTCCTAATGAGATTCATGGATGATCTCTTGGCTCTAGACTCAATAGTGCGTTTTGATCCGCTCCTGGAGACTGGAGAGGCGTCTCCTGTTTTGGCATCAACATGGCTCGCAATGAGCGGTCGATACATTATGCAGGGTTCCCCGTGAGAATGAAACAAGTCCTTTTAAGAAAACTTGAGTGGCTAGGAAGGTTAGTGCAGTGCGTCACTGGGTCCATGACGTCTTGTCTTCAATACCGGTGTTACCTTAGTAACCACCAGTAGCATATGTATTGAACCCGGTTTCTGCCCTAAGGTTGAATATATGGAGGGCTATTTCTTTTCACCCTTTCTCATTATATTTCTTTTTCATTCTTCAACCCCTTCAGTGCTTACCGAGACTTCATTACTAGAACCTTGTTGGGTTTGTTCCAGTCCTAGCTCTATCTCAGTCGGCACTCTTCCCTTTCTCACTTTTCTCCTTTTTTCAATCATTCCTAAGGACTTCTAATCTATCTATTGGATTGTCCCTGGGAAGATCCCTCCGGTTCTGGTGGATCATGGGAACATATACCTAACCTTACCATCCTTATAACTCCATGCATTAAAGTAAATTGGCCGGTCTTTTGGTATCTTTCCACAATCGCCATTAAACGGATCATTGAAAAATTCTCTCAAAGTGTTTATGATATAGAAACGCATTTTGTTAACACTTTGAGAGTTTTGTAACTTTTAAAATGCTCCCCCTTAACATGTGCTCATTGGTTTTGATTGAAATTTGCACATGTCGGGGTGAGTTGCACTTTTGAATTGATCCACTCTTAATAGACATATGCCCTAGGGACACGTTTACGTTGCTTAGTTAAAGGGATCCATTATCAGCTTTTAGGTGATAACTAGCCCTAATAACTAACTTGAAGTTGTTAACATTCCTTAAAAAGGAAGTTAGACCCGTCAAAGTATACATCAATGAAGAGCTTCTCGAAACGGTACTTTCTACTAGGATAAATCCTTTCGAATTCAAATTTTGTGTTTCGTCAATTTATGAGTCAAATCTGAGTCCTAATCTATTCACGGTTTCTACTTGTTATTGTAAAAACACGCGAAAGACTCTTAGCCACTTGCTCCCCCTCAATATGTGCTTTGATTAAAATTCAAAAACTTCAAAAAATTTTAGCACATACGGGAGAGCGTACTTTTGAGTCCAAACATGTCACAGTTTTAAATCAGATTTCATAATTAAATCACATTCTCTCCCCCGATCAAAAAATTTCAAATCTTTTGAGATTTTGTGATCCCAATTGATTTAAATGATTTTAGTAGAAAATGGGATAAAATGTAGAAAATTTTTAACATGTACTGATTTTGAGACACTTTTCACTGCTGCTGGTGCACAAAGCTTTTAAAGGGGCAGAAATTTTAAGCAAATACGCTCCCCCTCAATTAATGACCCTTTTTCTATTTTAAGGAATTCGAGTCATTAAGTGGAGCGGTAGGGTATTTGTGAAAATTTAAGTCCAATAGCCACCTTGTAAACAACAAAAACTCTCTTGAAGAATCATAAGAGAGAGATTTTGGGATGAAAGAAGACTTCTCTTCTTTTACTAGAAGTGATGCACTGACACGTACATCAAATCGAAGCAACATGGATATAAAGTAATCCATGCCCGAGAGGAACAACCGTCTTTTTGGCGACATGTTTTCCCCAAGGATACGAGCGGGTTGCTATCTGAAGTAATAGCAAGCCGATAAGGCATGTTTTACCCAGTTAATATAACTTCTGCTCTAGCATCATTTAAAGTCCTATGCTATTAATGAATGACATTTATAGAAGCTTAAAATGTTATCGATAAACAGAAGACATGCCTAGGATGAAGCTATTTTTGGTATTTTGTGTTTTTCAGATTTTTATGGTTTTTCTAGGTTTTTATATTTTTGTATTTTTCTTTTTGGTTTTAAAGAATATGTACAAGGATATGTGAAGCAAATCCATTACTCGTCATTTTCCTCCTGAAGACTTTTGAGTGATTCAGGAGTGATACTCTTCATTCCAAGACGCGGGAGAATGAATTGAAACCGTTCTCTAGGAAGTGCCTTTGTGAAGATGTTAGCCAGCTGAAATTCTGTCCCCACAAAGTAAAGTTCCACAATCCCTTTTTCCACTTGTTCCCTGATGAAATGATGTCGAATATCAATGTGCTTTGATCTGGAGTGCTGGACGTTGTTGCAGCAAAGAGCAATTGCACTTTTGTTGTCACAGTACATCGGAACTGTGTTGTACACAAAGCCATAATCAGATAATTGAGATCTCATCCAAAGGATTTGAGCACAGCAAGATGACATGGCAATGTATTCAGCCTCATTGGAGGAGATCGACGTACTCATTTGCCTCTTTGATGACCAGCTGACAAGCTTATCTCCTAGAAATTAAGCACCACCGGACGTACTTCGACGAGTATCTTGACACCCCGCATGATCAGCATCAGAGTAGGCAGTGAGAGTCATAGCAGTGTCTTTAGGATACCAAAGGCCCATGTGAATCGTCCCTTGAAGGTACCTGAAGACCCTTTTGACTGCTTCTAAGTGCTTTTTGGTGGGTTTGGATTGATAACGAGCACACATGCAAACAACAAATAGAAGATCTGGCCTACTAGTTGTGAGGTACATTAAGGATCCAATCATGCTTCGGTACTTTGTTTGGTCAACTGGAGCCCCCTCAACATCCTCATACAGTTTTGATCTCTCAATCATTGGAGTGTCAACAGAGTCACATGATTCAAATCCAAATTTCTTCAAAATTTCAGTAGCATACTTGGATTGATTGATGAAGATACCATGGGGATTTTGAGAGATTTGCAACCCCAAGAAAAATGACATTTGCCCCATCATGGACATTTGGAATTCTGTACTCATCTCTTGTGAAAAACGATCACATTCCAACGGATCTGAAGAAGCGAAGATAATGTCATCTACATATATCTGAACGTGGAGTAGATGCTTGCCCGACTTTCTAGTGAACAATGTAGGATCAACCACACCCTTGGTGAAATTTTTGGCTAGAAGGAATTTGGATAGAGAATCATACCATGCTTTGGGTGCCTGTTTAAGACCATAAAGTGCCTTCTTCAAGCGATAGACATGATTAGGGCCTTCAGGATCAACAAACCCTTCTGGTTGACTTACATATACCACTTCCTTTAAGTCACCATTGAGAAATGCAGTCTTCACATCCATTTGGTAGACAATCATATTCTGACTAGCTGCATTAGCAAGAAAGATTCTGATGGACTCAATTCTAGCCACGGGTGCGAATGATTCTTCAAAGTCTATACCCTTTTCTTGTCTGTATCCTTTAGCCACTAGCCGAGCCTTGTTTTTCAGAACTTCACCATATTCGTCAAGCTTCACTTTGAAGATCCACTTGAGAGCGATAATCATAGCACAGTCGGGAGGAGGCACTAATTCCCATACATCAAGTCGGTCAAATTCATGAATTTCATCTTGCATTGCAGTGAACCATGATGCTTTAGTCAAAGCTTCTTTAAAATCCTTCGCCTCAGTTTTAGACAGTATGGAGCTGACGAAGCACCACAAGGCATCTGTGGCAAGTTGTCTACGTGTGGAAACGGGGCGAGATGGATTACCAATGATGTTGTCAATTGGGTGATCGTTTGTCCATTTTCTGATATGCTCATGAGGTTGATGACTGAGGATTGATGTAGCAGTATTATAATCTTCCGAAGAGGTTGCCACATTGGATGGATCAGGGGCAAATATGTTGACAAAAGGTTCATCAGGTGGTTGAGCAAAGGGATTCACTTCAAAAGAATTTTCAGATGCGGCTCCTTGAGGAATTGAAGAAGGTTGATCGGTGTGAGTGGGTTGAATGGGTTGAGTATGACTGGATGACGGAGCATTTTGACTAAGAGAGATGGAGATGGAAGGCCCATTTGTAGGTTGAGGTGCATCATTAGCAGCAGCATCAGGACCTATGACTTGTAGTTCTGGTTCGACTATCTGTTGAGTTTCAAAATACTCATCATACATTGGATCAAATAATTTCTTCAAGTCCTCACTTGTGGGTGGCACATAAGGAGCATCAGTAGTGGAGGAATGTACAAGTCCCGAACTAATTGGTCCAGGAGTCAAAATATTAGATGCGGGTCCAGAACTGGAGTATTCAGGAGCCGTGTGCTCGGACAGCTCATCAAACGTGACATGGATGGTTTCCATGATTTGTCGGGTTCTTTTGTTGTAGATTCGATAACCCTTCTTGTTAGGTGCGTAGCCAACGAAAATTCCAATATCAGCTTTGGCTTTGAGCTTTCCCAAGTCTTCACTATCGTTGGTTGGGTAACATAGTGCACCAAAAACTCGAAGAAATGAAAGATCAGGTTTTCTCTCGTGCACCAACTTATAGTGGGTTTTGCGGTGAAGAGGATGTATCAGTGATCGGTTCTGAGTGTAACAAGCAGTTGCAATTGCCTCTCCTCAGAGGAACATAGGAGCTTTTGGAGAATATCAGCATGGTTTGTGCGGCNCTTTCCTAAGTCTTCACTATCGTTGGTTGGGTAACATAGTGCACCAAAAACTCGAAGAAATGAAAGATCAGGTTTTCTCTCGTGCACCAACTTATAGTGGGTTTTGCAGTGAAGAGGATGTATCAGTGATCGGTTCTGAGTGTAACAAGCAGTTGCAATTGCCTCTCCTCAGAGGAACATAGGAGCTTTTGGAGAATATCAGCATGGTTTGTGCTGCCTTTACAAGGGTACGGTTTCATCTTTCAACGACTCCATTCTGTTGAGGTGTTCGAGGTATACTCCTTTGATGGCTAATTCCAAGATTTTCATAAAATTGAGTAAGTTGCTGATTAACAAACTCAGTTTCGTTATCTGTGCGGACGAATCTGACAGTTTTATTGAGTCCAACTTGCAGCTGCTTGATAAGTTTGATGATGATTTCAGGTGTCTCGTCCTTGGATCTGTGGAACTTAACCCATGTAAACCGAGAGTAGTCATCTACGATCACTAACACATATCTCTTTCCAAAGATGTTTTGCACTCTCATTGGACCACACAGATCCATGTGAAGGGTATGAAGAACTTCCATAATAGTGTTGATAGTTTTGGGTTTGTGAGAATGTTTCTTGCTTTTACCTAGCTGACAAGTGGAACAAACATGATCTTTTTCATATTTCAGTCGGGGCATGCCTCGAACGAGATCTTTACGAGTGAGCTCATTGATGGTACCGAAGTTCAAGTGATTCAAACGACGATGCCACAACCATGACTTGTTCTTGGATGCCTTGGACAGTAAGCAAATAGGTGATGACCGCATCATGTCTTTAATGGATATAGTGTAGAGGTTTGTGCCTCGTCTACCTTTCAGAGGATCCACACCATCCAATTTTCTAACAAAACGAGTGTGTTTTCTAAAGGCTACTTCAAGATCTGAGTCACAAAATTGACCAACGGAGAACAGATTGTGCCCAAGCCCTTCTACATAGTATAACCTAGAAATCACGTTGTCACCAAACACATAATCTCCATAACCCATTATCGCACCGAAATGATCATTCCCGAATCTAACAGTCCCAATAAACTTTTTCACGAAATTTCTGAGCCGCAAGCGATCCCCAGTCATATGTTTTGAGCAGCCTGAGTCCAAATACCACAGGACGATTTGTACGACTTGCATTTGAAACCAGACAGATATGAATAACTGAAAAACGTGGATCCCCAAACAAAAGTGGGATCCAATTGGTTAGCACAAGTATAATACTTAAGACAGAAGTGGAAGGTTCAGTGGTAACATTAGACATATCATGACATGTAGAGGCACTAGATTTATGGTTATCGCATTGTGTTCCTAGAGGAAAAGTTCTGCCAGTTTCCTTCCATACCTAACATTGGACATCCTAAAATTTGGGTAGTTTAGTTAAGGGGCAATGACTTCCTAAAGTGAATTTTCTTCTAGTGGGTCTCCAATGATAGCCAACATTAGAAAATTTCCTTCCTGTTGCTTTCCAAACACGGTTTTCAATTTTATGATTCAAAGCATTATTGACCGGAAGTAATTTAGAAGCATTCAAAAATGTCTTAACACACTCATCATGATTACCAGAAATTAAACAGTCATTACAGATCTTACAAGTAGCATCAGAATTCGAATTAATTACAGTACGCCTAGAGCTAATACTAGAATCAACACGATTCATATCATTCAGATCAGTCTTATTGTTCCTAAGATGGTCTTCTACTATCTTCCCTTGAGCACTCTTAGCTGGCGAAGTCCTATCATTCCTTGTATTGCAACTAGGCTTTGACCCGCTAGCTTTAGTGTCAATTTTTACTCCTGTAGAATTAACAATGGGAACATTAAATCGTGGTATTGCTGTTTGATTTTTTGTATGGGGTGTGTTAAGTTCAGATGATGACAAGGGTACATTAAAGGCAACACGCTTGTTCTTATCATTAGAGGACGGTTCATTGATCTTATCACGCATGCTAACAGCTTTGGGACATGTACTAAAGGCATAATCTAAGAGTTCATAAGATCTATTGGTGAGATAATAAACATCAAGGATGGCATTATCAGCAGGTCTCACCATTCTAACCTCTTCCACGGTCTCACAAAGCATGTCAAGGCAATCCTTAAGATACCTAAGGTACTCACTATGGAAAAACGCATTATTCCTAAGGGGAAGAGGAATAGTTATGGCATCACATGCATTTCCTTTAGATTTACCGACCATGGGGGGCATTCTCTCTTTCACCTGAGTCTTTAGATTCTCAATTTCATTTAACAAAGACATTATTTTCTCATTGGTTTTATCACGTGGGATCTTAATCAAATCATGTAACTCTTTGTAATGTTGTTTGACCTTTGAGTTTTCAGCTTGAAAACAATCATTTTCATATTTGAGGTGTTCGATGATGTTTTGAAGTTGAAAATTTTGAGAATCTAAACACGGAGGTTTCTGAGGTTCAATCACATCCTTCTTATGAGATTTCAATTGGGCAATTTGAGCCCTCAACTTCTGAATCGTGTTAGTGTGAGCTTGAATTTTTTGTTGCAGATTGAGATTATAAACTTCTAATTTTGAAAAATTCTTTATCATGTTATCATGATCATCGTTTTGAATTTTTTCTTGCAATCTTAAATTCTCCCCCTCAAGCTTAACAACACGATTCTGAAAAACGTTTAATGCAACAGACATTTCATGAAATTGGCAAGTAGTTAAAGAAGAATCAGTAACAGTATAAAACATATCTTGAGCAATGCACTTTGCAATTAAATTATCATTCAGGGCATTCTTCCTCGCAATTTCACTACGTTGAAGGTTTATTAGAGTTTGTTTTCCTTCAAGTTCCAGATTGTTAAACACATCTTTCATTTCATTAATCTCAGATTTAAGAGATGTTTGCAAGCCTTCAAAATGTTCTTTGATTTGTTTAAAAAACAGAATAACTTCTGTAAGGTAACACTCTTTTGTTAATTCAAACCCCCTTTCACCCTCAGTAATTCCCGTTGGTGTAATTCTCTTTTTACATGTTTTATCGAATTCAGCAAACATTTGACACATAATGTATATGCTAATAAGAGTTTTACATTGAGTGGGAAGAGCTAACTGTACTAGGTGCATTGGTGTATTGGGAGGATACACCATTGGAGTTGCAATATTAAGGGGAGTTGTGTCCTTAAGATTTTCAGCTTTCATTTTCTCAACGTCTAAAGACTAAAAAATCTGTTCAGGTGTTAACCTAGTTTGGGGCACAAAAACCGTCAATCTATTCTGTTCATAGTAATTATGGGGCTTGACATTGACACGTTTTTAAATGCTCTTGGGATCCTTCATTTTATTCTCAAGTCTTTCTCTATTTACTGATTCAATTTCATTAATTTCCTCATTATTACGCACATCATGGGGTATGATTAGGTGTAAGCATCAAATTAGCATCATATAAGGCAGGTTGAGAGGCACTAGCGCTCCTAAGAAGATTAGTTTTAGGCCCTCCTACATCCTTATTGCTATGTTCATCACGTAACTTAATGTGCTTATGCATCATTTGAGCAGTTTGAATGGTTTGGCCTTGTGTGTA
>LBNU01014372.1:225564-249250 GCA_014162995.1 Artemisia annua | reverse complement strand
TCTTATGAGATTTCAATTGGGCAATTTGAGCCCTCAACTTCTGAATCGTGTTAGTGTGAGCTTGAATTTTTTGTTGCAGATTGAGATTATAAACTTCTAATTTTGAAAAATTCCTGATCATGTTATCATGATCATCGTTTTGAATTTTTTCTTGCAATCTTAAATTCTCCCCCTCAAGCTTAAAAACACGATTCTGAAAAACGTTTAATGCAACAGACATTTCATGAAATTGGAAAGCAGTTAAAGAAGAATCAGTAACAGTATAAAACATATCTTGAGCAATGCACTTTGCAATTAACTTATCATTCAGGGCATTCTTCCTCGCAATTTCACTACGTTGAAGGTTTATTAGAGTTTGTTTTCCTTCAAGTTCCAGATTGTTAAACACATCTTTCATTTCATTAATCTCAGATTTAAGAGATGTTTGCAAGCCTTCAAAATGTTCCTTGATTTGTTTAAAAAACAGAATAACTTCTGTAAGGTAACACTCTTTTGTTAATTCAAACCCCCTTTCACCCTCAGTAATTCCCGTTGGTGTAATTCTCTTTTTACATGTTTTATCGAATTCAGCAAACATTTGACACATAATGTATATGCTAATAAGAGTTTGCCATTGAGTGGGAAGAGCTAACTGAACTAGGTGCATTGGTGTATTGGGAGGATACACCGTTGGAGTTGCAATATTAAGGGGAGTTGTGTCCTTAAGCTTTTCAGCTTTCATTTTCTCAACGTCTAAAGACTAAAAAATCTGTTCAGGTGTTAACCTAGTTTGGGGCACAAAAACCGTCAATCTATTCTGTTCATAGTAATTATGGGGCTTGACATTGACACGTTTTTTAATGCTCTTGGGATCCTTCATTTTATTCTCAAGTCTGTAACACCCCCAACTCAAATATGGCAGCTACAGTGCTGGGGGTATTACGAAAATAGAAACCAGGCACATTTATAGTAAACGACCACAACTCGGGACGTTTAAAATGTGACCAAAACACATCATTCGATTTATAAACCATTTAGAGTACAAGTACTCTTTATATAAAATAGCAGCGGAAAAGTAAATAGAGTTTGCAGCGGAAAATAGACAAAGTATAGCAGCGGAAAGTATAAGACACAAGAAGGTTTGACGAATGACATGTAAAAATAGGGTAGTAAAGTAGTTAAGCTGCCGTGACAGAATACCACTCCAGCCAATGCCACTCCTCCACGCCCATTATATCATCATGCCAAGCTAAACATCATTACCTGAAAATACATGCTTAAAAAGTCAACACAAAGGTTGAGTGTAATCCATAGGTTTAAAATATAAAGTTGAGCACAAGGTTTAATCATAAGATATGAGCAACATATGCTAATATCGGGTAATCAAGATAACAACCAATGTATAGAGGCATCCCTGTGCATATAACATTGTTGATGATGCTAAGCTCATGACACGCAAACGTTAACCACAATCATAATATCAATATAACCGCGGAATTTCATAGTATAACAATGCCCTCAAGGTCGAGCACTTGCCATTTACTCGACAAATCGAATATAGTACACCACAATTTGCCTATCTAGCAAAAGGAGTGGGAGGGTCAATTCCTATAGCGCTATATCCCTATATTCGCGTTCACTCGCAAGTGATTAATGGTTCATGATCTGAGGGTCTTGCATAGGCAAGGCAGAGCTACTTAGCACATCGTCAGGAAAGCATACCAATCAGGAAAGCATACCAAAAATACTTGTGCTCAGAAAACATTTAAAGCATGTATCTCACCCCATGGGTTTATAAACATTTAAAAGATAAAAAGTGGGGCTATGAATCACACCTTAACAACAGCAGGTAACGAGATATATATGTCAACCAAACAAATACGCCTCACAGCAGACAATCCTCAGCACAACCTAATCATATAAATATCATAACTCAGCAATAGTACTCGAATACTTTAATAGTTAATGCTTGAATGAAGTTTTATAAAAGATGATGGCGTTTAAAAGAAAACATTTTCCAAAAGCAGTCTCGTGTGGAAGACTATAGAAAAGATTAAGTCGGCGAACCTCAAAACACATGAGAAAACAAGAAAGACTCGAAGAATACTCGTCAAAAGAAAGGAAGAACAGAAAAGAATAAAAGACACGAATAGATAAAGACAACAATTCCTAATAGTCTCGGTATTACCCATTTCCCAAAATATATTAAGATTATATTTGATAAAGTATAGTAAAGATAATAATTAATTTTAGTAAATTTCGGCATGACCTGCCCGTTTATAAAGCATTTCCCGAGTCATCGACTCTTTTAAATACAAATAACGTTAATAATAATATAAGTGTAGATATTAATATGATTGGATATATCATTCACGTTGTCCATTAGTTGTTCAGGTTTATCGACCATTTCGTATAGTTCGGGTTCCAGGTACGTTAAGATCTTTAAGGGCCTAACGTACCCTACCGTCTCGTGTACCAAAGGGTCCATAAGTCCAAATAACCATAGCCGCAAATCCAATACGTCCAATACAAGTTCACAAGTCATAATATAAGTCATCAAAGCGGATACCAAGTCCGTCATCCAAATTAAATTAACTTTAACAATTTTATATTTTAATTTCATAGTTATTATTCCGTATTAATATTTACCGTTTAAAACTAATAATAATAATAATAAGGTTATAATAATAACAATAACCATCCGAGACTAATAACCAATCCCGACAAAACATAACCAAAACCAAATCCGAAACAAACATCACAATCCCATATCTCGCCTCAACCAAAAATACCAATTCTAATCCTAAACCCGTCAACTAAACTAAATACAACAACACAATACAATTCGCTTATACCTTCGGCTTCACCAAAACTCATCTAAATCCAATTATTACAAAACCCAAGTGACCACTTATCAATATTAACACAAAATACAACCACCCACCACCACCACCATGGCTCGGTGGTGGTGGGTCACGGCTGCCGAACCACAAACAAACCAAACGGAACCCAAAATAAATCCAAACAACAAAAATATATACTCCCTTAGTCACCTAACTCGACCAAAACACAATATAACACGAATCTCACCGAGTCAACCGAGTTGACTCGGTGAGTCAACCGAGTCGCGACAAATTCGAACCAAGACCAAGAAACCACACGAGTTCCACACGAATTTTAATATCAAAAACCTTTTAAAAACGTTTTAATTAAAAACCCAAATCGGATTTTATGAAAATAAAATTAGGGTTTTGGTTAAATTGTGTTTTTATTAAGAAAACGTGATTAGAAGAGGTTTAGGGATGCTCGAATACCAATAGGCTCGTCGGAAAAATGATTTTGGCCGGAAAACACAAAATGTCGCGGCTTATTTTGTAGATTTGGAGCGCGTGTGAGGGTTTGGGGTGAAACGGGTTGCGGGGATGAGTCGGGGATGTCCCGATCTATCAACGGGGATAGGTGGTGTTGTGGTGGATGGCCGGAAAATATTCCGGTGGCCGGAAGTTGGCCGGTTTTTGGGTGGGTCGCCGGTTGGGTTAGAGAGAGAAAGAAGAGAGAGGTTTGAGAGGTGTGTGTGTGTTTTTAGAGTGAGAAAATGAGAAGTGGGTTTATGAGTGGGGTTTATATAGGGGAAGTAGTTTGGATGGGTTTTAGCTAATCTTCTTCATAAAACGGTTCGGGAATCAAATGACATAGCAAACGGACTCGAAAAATTATAAAACTTGCGCCATCGTTCTCGAAATAGTTTTTCCAATAAAATCAAGCATAAACTTCATAGTTTTTCTCAAACTCAAAATAAATCAAATAATCTGGCAAGTGAAACAAATTCGAGTTTCTCTAGGTTGTGCTGAGCTAGTCTACAAATAAATTTCTCGTTCCTAATATATCTCACGCTCTTCAAATCAAATTGAACATGCTTTAAAGTTTTAAAACGTTTCAGGCTCTAAAAATAGAAGTTTGGCTAGGATTAGGTTTTAGGAAAAATACCAGGTGTTACAAAGTCTTTCTCTATTTACTGATTCAATTTCATTAATTTCCTCATTATTACGCACATCATGGGGTATGATTAGGTGTAAGCATCAAATTAGCATCATATAAGGCAGGTTGAGAGGCACTAGCGCTCCTAAGAAGATTAGTTTTAGGCCCTCCTACATCCTTATTGCTATGTTCATCACGTAACTTAATGTGCTTATGCATCATTTGAGCAGTTTGAATGGTTTGGCCTTGTGTGTAAAACTTATTTTCAAGCTTGTTCTTTAAGGCTTTCAAGTTGGAAAAGTCACTTAAGAGTTTAGTTTCTTTACTTTGAAAATCTAGTTTTAGTGTGGTTACACTTTCCTGAATCTCCTGTTTTTGCTTAACAGTTTGATCAACTTGATTTTGTAAAGATTTTATTTCCATTCTTAAAGCATCTTCCTTTAAGTTTCTTTCGGTAATGTATGCACACATTTGCCAATCCATTTTCTGCTCGCGTTCGGTTAACTCAAATTTTGCACGTCGTTGATACATATTCACCTGATCTTTAAGAATTTTAATCCTAGTGGTCACGGTATCATCAGGTATGCAAGCAGTGTATTCATCAAATTCCCTCATGTTATTATCAACAGAGGATTCATCATTTGGTAAAACAGACTCGGCATTTTGTTTCATATATTGTTCATATGGGATAACATTGCTATTACCCATATCAGCAGAATTTGAATCAACAATGTCTGTGTGTTTTACTTCATTATGATTCCTTTGTTTGTACATCACATTATCAACATATGTATCGAAAGATGCTCTACTAGGTTCATCATATTCTTTGTTGTTATCCACATGTTATTGTTTTGAGGAAACATAGTTGTTTTTCAAATGAACATCATCTGGCGTGACAACACTAGTCTGATGTATTTCATTGAGAATCTTTGGAACAGCACATGTTTCATACGTGTCATACAATTTGAGTACCTTAGAAATGATGGATGATTTGGGAGAACCCGATTGTNCCCATATCAGCAGAATTTGAATCAACAATGTCTGTGTGTTTTACTTCATTATGATTCCTTTGTTTGTGCATCACATTATCAACATATGTATCGAAAGATGCTCTACTAGGTTCATCAGATTCTTTGTTGTTATCCACATGTTATTGTTTTGAGGAAACATAGTTGTTTTTCAAATGAACATCATCTGGCGTGACAACACTAGTCTGATGTATTTCATTGAGAATCTTTGGAACAGCACATGTTTCATACGTGTCATACAATTTGAGTACCTCAGAAATGATGGATGATTTGGGAGAACCCGATTGTTGTGGCGATGTGACTACAGATGAAAGATTAGCCATGAAGATGGTATGTGCAGTCGGCTCAACATCAACATCAGAATCAAAGGCATCACAATCTTCAGCCTGGAAGATGTTTGGGTCGTTGAGTGCAAGATCCTGAACTGGTTGATCATCCACATCGGCATCAAACGAATTCCCCTCATCACCCGCAAGAAACAGCAGTTGCTCCCCATCCAGCAAAACTCCATTCTCTTGTGCTTGCATCAACAACATCTTATCCTTGAAGTAATCCGAGTTCTGAGGACGTTTTGGTTGAGTGCAGTTCCTTGCTATATGACCTAATCCACCATAGTTGTAGCACTTGGGTTGTCTTCCTTGCCCTTGATTACCATTCCCCATCCTATTCTGAGCATTTCCCCGGACATTTTGCCTTCCTTGAACCACAATACGCCCATCTTCCACAATAGCAAGATTACGTGGGTTAGACGAGGTTCTGAGTTGGTTGTTGGTTTGAGGAAATGTGTTCCTGAAGTGTTGAACCAACAGTGAGACTTGGTCGGAGAGATTATCAATCCTTTTGTCAATGTGAGAGTTCCTAGAGTCTTGTTGATTAGTTTTGACACTTGATGATTGCATGGATGTTTTACTAAGGGAAGACTGATTCTGTGTTGCTTGAGCAGTAGGATGATTGATTGAGTCAATTGAGGATTGGTTTAGTCCCTAAACACTGGAGATTAGATCAAGAGGATCATTTGAGGGATGGAATTTTTCTCTCAGCTGACGATCATACATGGCATGTTTCTCATGTTGTTGCAGGTAAGCATAGAGTTGTTCATAGTTGGTGTTTCTGAGTCCCTTTTTTAACTTCACAGCTGTGACAAACCGATCCCATTCTGGTGACATATTGTTGACAAACTTTGAGTTGAGTTGGATGTTGGGCATTGTCATTCTGATCATTCTCATGTCATTCACAAGCTTGTGGAATCTGACATAGTAGTCATTGATGCTTTCACCGGGTTTCATTTTGAAGTGCTCGAATTCATCATACAACTGAGATTTACGATCTTCTTTGGTAAGTTCTGAACCAGCCAACAGCATTTTGACATTGTCCCAAACAGCTTTGGCTTCAGTGTTGAAGTTAATCAGTTTGTAGATGTCCTTGGGTAACCCTTGTATCACAATGTTGGAAGCTCGAATATCAGCATCATAGCATTTCTTTTCAGCTTCGTTAAGATCATTGTAAGTACGAGGTCTTTCAATTCCAAAGGTGACTATTCCATCTTCACTGGTGGAGATAACATCCATGGTAGTACCCATCTGAAATGGCCCTTTATCAATCGATCTCAGAATGTTCTCCCCATTTTCTTTGCCCTGACAATACAGACGAATTCTTTGAGACCATGACCCATAATCAGTTCTGTCGAGCATGGGAGGTCGAGTATCAGACCCAGCAGCTTGGGTATCATCAATAGAAGCCGTAGTGGTCATGGTGTCGTCTTTAACGGGATTTTACAATTCGTGACTTAAACCGAAAAAATAGATTCTTTCCCGGGATTTTACTAAAGTCAACAGAGAAAACTGAAAGATGAGGTATGCAATAAAAACTTAGAAGAGAACTTAAATAAGTCACAGTTTGTGCTAGGAATCAAGTTGAGACAAATCAAGTAACAATCTATTCGATTGTGATAAGTCAAGCCGTAAGTAATAACTTACAGCGTCAAACCACACTCAAATTAATCGAAAACGACTTAAATTACAACGTTTCCCAAAGCACAAGTAGTTAACTAATTAAAGTAATCTCAAACTTAGCAAATCACAAAAAACACCACAAGTCCAAAAGTTAATCGCTGAATCACACTTAATCGCTATCAAAGATAAACGCTGGCCCAAAGTTAATCGTTGATCCCAAAGTTAATCACTGACCCAAGGTAATCGCTAAACCAGTTAATCGCTAAAAAGCTAATCGCTAGATTTAGTTAAACGCAGACAGAGTTTAATCGCTGGTGAGAGATAGTCGCTATGAAAAGTAATCGCTAAAACCAGTTAATCGCTAAAAAGCTTATTGCTAGAATTAGTTAATCGCTGTCCACTACAATCCAAACTAGTCGCTGTCCAACTGTACTTAATCGCTGCGATTTAATCGCTGACCAACTGTACTTAATCGCTACCAAGAAAACTAAGCAGAATACTTAATCGCTAGCTAGAAACTTTTACTAAATCTTTCACACCACCAAACCAACGACTGATATGACTATTCCAACTCAAAAGCTATGTAACTACAACACTTCTAAGCATAAAAGTACAACCAAAACACATCCTTTAACACTACAAAGATCAAACCAAGGTGTTTTATCAAGAAACCTATTCTAACCAAGTACTACCACAAAACCAACCAAAAATCCGTGAATCCAAGGCCCTAAGATGAAACCAAGGCTCTTGATACCAATTGTAGCATACACATAATCATAAACTCGTATGGTTCATGTAGTTCTTGGATCGAATAGGTGATAAGTTAGAGATTAGTTTAGAGAGAGAAAGTGGGAGCCTTTAGAGAGAGAAAGAACAAGTAAAATGTATAACTAATGAAAGGTCCAACCTTCTCCCTTGGTGGGAGAAGGTATTTATACTTACAATGGAGTGAATGCCTCTTCTAGGTTGTGGAGCGGGCTGACAGAGGGTAAAAGACCCGACCCGACACTACGAATACTAAATAAACTAAACTATGTATTAACTACTATATAAAATACTACGAGCTATACAATGCATTAACATACTTGGGGTGACCGAATCTTCTATAGGAAAAAAACGTATTCCTAAAAGGAGCCTTGGAAAACATGCCCGTGGAGGAGCTGTGTGATCTCCATGACAAGAGCTACACGAGGCAAGCAGTCCTGGATAATCATTTGAATGATCGTACGAGGGATCTGATCCGTACAGTGAAGGGTGCTAGGGAAAAAATGGATGCCATTCTTGCCAAGGAAAAGAAAAAAGATCAAGAGCTTGCAGATCTTAAAGCAAAATGCAAGGAGGCCATAGAGGAGATCGAGAAGAATCCTTTGGTTCAGGACCTGCGAGCTGAC
This sequence comes from Artemisia annua, assembly GCA_014162995.1. Classification (NCBI taxonomy): domain Eukaryota; kingdom Viridiplantae; phylum Streptophyta; class Magnoliopsida; order Asterales; family Asteraceae; genus Artemisia; species Artemisia annua. The sequence continues at coordinate 240,922 of LBNU01014372.1, read as the reverse complement.
ACCCAGGGTCTGGAAAAGAAGCTCAAGGATGCCCAGTCAGAATGTAAGAGGCTTCATTTGGAGGAGGCCAAGATGGGTGAGTACAAGGAGGAAATTGCTACCCTAGAGTCCAAGTGCGAAAGTCTTGAGTCGGAGAGGACAAAGCTCAAAGAGAAGGAGATCAAGCTTCGAGAAGAACTTGATGGGTTGAAGTGTCAACACAAGGCTCTAAAGAAGGATAGGGTTGCGGTTGTGTTGAAGGTTGTTCCCTATATCGCTATGGAGTTGTACCATAGTGATGAGGTTGGGAAAGTGATAGCAGACTTGGTTAATGCTGCGATGTATCATAGGAAATGCACAACGCTGGAAGAGATTGCTGCGATCGGTAAGCCGGTGGATCTATCAAAAGTTCCTTACTACCGCTCTACTCATGAGAGGGAATATGACAATGCCAGCAATGCTCTAGCTGCAGCAGAGTACCCCTTCCTCCGTGAGGCGACCAAAGACCCAATAGCTTCCGTTGATGCGCTCCTTGCTAAGAAGCCTCGAAGGGCACAACCTCCTTCATCAAGCAAAAAGGGTACCCCTGTCAAGCCTCCCTCAGTGAAGACAACTTCTGAGAAGCTTCCATCCCCATTGAACAAGGAATCCATTGTGCAGCCTCCTTCTCCTGGTGACAAGACTAATGTTGAGGAACCTTCCTCCCCTGCCAAGGTAAGTCCTGAGAAGCCCCCATCCCAGTTGCCTAGGGAAGTCCCAAGTCTCCCTGCGGAGAATGAAGGCTGCACTGTTGCAGTAATTTGACCCCAAGGGTGGTGTGTACCCTTAGAACAATTAACAATTTGTCTTTCTAAACAATTTCTAGGCTTTTGTTTCTGAGGCTTCGGCCAAAACAATTTCTATTACCTTGTTGCTGCAGGTACTTTATATGCTACAAATGTTAGCATAATTTATAATGTGTAAGGGGAGTATATCCTGCTGTTGTTACTATGATGCTACTTATAGACATTTTAGGGTTATAGTGATTATCCTTTGTATTCTCAACCAAGGGTTTTTGGTAATCATATAATTTGATTGCTGATGGAGGGTCGCGACCCACTCCATCTTTATCCTTTTAGTGCAGAGGGCTTCGAATACCCTAAGACCCTTTAGGAAGGTCAATGTGAATTGCATGTGATGCTTTTCAAGATAAGGGAATCTTGATGCATTCTTCGAACATTGAACTCTAAATACTTGGCTGATAAAATCTTTGTTGTATAAAACAGGACAAGAGATTTCAAGGGAATATATGATATCATTAATTGGGTAGGGAGGATTACATCATTTTAAGAAATGAAAACTAAGACACCTACCATTAATGCTTCTTTCCCATCGTGAGAAGGAATCAATACACGAATGAAAAATCATCTAATTGCAAATCCTGCATTAAAACTTACGAAGGATATGTCAGCCCATTTGTATGTTGGAGGAGGGTTGTTAGCATGTGGACCCGGCTACTATATATTTTGGCTTGCGTCATTCACCTTTCTCGAAGTAGTTGTAAGAAAGATCTTTCGTTTATTATGCTGGAAACTTAAAAAGGTAGTGATGATGTACCCTCCGATCAGGTCGAAGGACCCCCCTTCGAGTCTGATCGTAACCTACATAATCGAAGGCTCTGGCCATCCTCCTAAAACTTCTTATGGCGTAAACTAGTCATCTATGATCTAGTTACCAAATGGGAATTCGCCAATCGAAGGACTAAGCCCTTCGGGGTATCCCGCGATAAGTCTTTAGGACGGAGCATACGCCAAGACAGAACATCGCTAAGACCAAGTCTTACCCACGTCCTCTCTTTCTCTTTAGCTCCCCCGCTAAACTAGGAGGAGTGGGACATTAAGCCCTAGTGGCCACCACACGTTATGGGATGCCCCCATGATCTCCGAAAATTGTGCAAACACTCTCCAAGGTTATTTCATCCCTATAAATAGCCTTGGATGGGTTGAGAGATGCAATCTAACATACTTTACTTTACCGCACTTTTCACCTAAATTCTCATATCACATACTTATTCACACGCCGGAGGTGGTTCGCAGGGTCTGACTGGATCTAAAACAGTCAACTAATATTAAACNACACAGGGACCATAAATCATTCCTAAAGCTTCCCAAGAAGCTACTAAACCATGGCCATCCTTTTTACACCATGCTCCTTGCTTATCTTCATTTATACACTGATTTTTGATTTTTTTTGATTTTTTAGTGATTTTTAATATTTTTAGCAAACTGAGTAAAAGCTAGTCATAAAGCTTATAAAGGCTTATTAGGAACTAAATTGAGCTTATGACTGGATCTAAAACAGTCAACTAATATTAAACAAGGATTTGGTCAACAAAAGTCAAACTATCAAAGACACAATGCAAAACCAAGGAGTATAGTTATTCCCGGGTCGTTAAAGTCCCAAGAGATGTGATATTCTGTGTAAAAACGAGTTTAGGATCACAATATGTTGAATAGAAAGAGAAATATATGAACAAAAATCGATCACTTTAAAGAAAGTTAAAATCTGTAAATTACAGCGACTTAAATGCAAATTAAATAAAATAAAAATAGAAAACTAAAATTAAAAATGATGATTAACTAAATTATAACAAAAATAAAAAGTAAATATTAATTATGATTATTAAAACTAAAACAAATTATCTAAAAATGAGAAAATAATTTAGGAAATGAAAATGAAATTCTAAAAAGTAAAATAACTTAGAAAATGATTAAAAACTTAAAAACTTATTTATCTAATTATTTATATAATTATTATTACTTAAAAACTATTTCTAATTTCTTAAACAAATTAAATATACAACTAAATAGGAGATTATCCTAAAAAATTGCAAATTCAATTTCTAAAAGTCTATGTTAACTTAAAACAAATTTTAGAAAATTAAAACTATTTCTATAACTATTTAATTACTACTTATTAATTATTAACTATTTATTAATTATTATTAATATAATAAACTAAAAAGAAAATTAGAAAATGTTATGGAAAATAAACTAAAAACTTTGAAAAGTCTAAAAATATGTAAAACTAATTTTAGAACTCAAAATAAATTTATTATGCTAATTATATAATTACTATTAATTAATTACTAATTATTTATTAATTATCCAATTAATTAACTAAAATTACAAAAGCTATTATATGAACAGTGAAAATTGCAAATATAATTTTTACAGATTCTAATAAACTTATAAAACTTAGAAAAATTATAAAAAGTTATCCTAGATAATTATTTAATATAAAAACTATTTAATATATTTATTTTAACTAAACCTATTTAACTGTTTTTGATTTTTTATAAATATTAAATGAACACAGAAAAATCTAAAACTTTTTCTAAAATTACTCTAAGGTGACAGGAACTTAAGAAAAATATAAAAAAGCTAGGTTGTTAACAAAAATAAGCAAATGACTTAAGCTAATAAGACCTAATAAGCACTTATTCTATTTTTTTTTTTTTTTTGTGGATTTTCTTTTACAAAACTATTAAACTACTGTAATTATGAAAGTTTAATGAAGACAAAAACTTAAGAACTTAAAAATAAGCTGAAATGAGCTTATGAGCTTTCACAGTGAGCTTTTGGGCTCACAGTGGATGATATAAGCTCAAGTAAGCTTGGAACAAGCTTAATACTAAAAACCAAAAGTGAAATAATATGAAAACAAGTGAGATAGACTGAAAATGAGAAAATGGAACAATGGAATTCACTGAGAAGCTTGAAATAAGCTAATAAGCTATTCCACTTAACACTAACAACCAAACACTCCTTGCAGTCAAATGTTGGCTTAATTTAAGCTTATAGAATAAGCTCAAAAAGCCAAAATATGAACTGAAGTAGCAAGTAGGGTTGGTAGGCTTTCCAAAAAGCTAAAGCTTACCTTGTGGGGTCCACTGGTTAACTTTTTAAGAGCTTATGAAGTTGGCTTGATTTCACTGAATTGCTCAGTGGTTTGCAAAATGGGACAAGGTTAAAGCTAGTTGCAGCCCTATTAAATAAGCTAGAAATAGGAAAATAAGCACTGAAATAAGAAGTTGTGTTGCTTGGCTTCTCAAAGAACCAAAAATCACAAGCTAAGCTCAAGAAATGAGCTTTTGATGAGCTTGTGAAAATTACCACTTACACTGACTACTCAGTGAAATGGAATGATATTTGCAGACATATTAAGCAAAGATTAAGCACTTAGAATAAGCATTTATGGCAAATAAGCACTCAAATCATGTAGTCAGCCACAAGAGATTCACAGAAAACCAAATTGCACAAAGTAACAAGCTCTAATGAAGCTTGTGCAAGCTTATGAAAATGAATACCACAACTGTGCACAGGGCACTTTTTCAGAAAAGTAGTAACAAAAAGCCTTAGAAAAAGCAGTGTAATAAGCAAACTAAAAATTATGAAAAATACTATTAAACAGACAAGCAACAAGACTACAATAACCCAAAAGCTCTTAAACCAAATCTCAAAGTCCAATCCACAGGCTAAATCCAAAGTTTATTCAAAAATAAATTTTGTGAACTTTTGACTTTGTATGAAAACTTAGAAAGTTGACTTATGTGAACTTTGATCTTGATTTAATCACTGAGTAAGTTATTTTAGGCTATAATAAGACTAGATTAAGTAATCCTAACAACTTTAACACACATAATCATAGATTAGCAACATGGAAATTCAACACAGATTCACACAAATGAGATTTAAGGTGATTTTGACTTTTTATGAAATGACCACTGAATTTTATGACTTGTATGAACTATATATGCATAAGTGAACATGAAATAACCAAGAACAACAACACACATACACTGGAATACTAATATGACAGCAAATCCAAACAATCCTCACAGATTATGAAAATGAGATTTTCAAAACAAATGAAAGATTTAAACCACAAGATTGATTCCAAACTGTTTAACTACTAATATTAAGCATAATCAAGCACATAAACAACACTTATAACATACAGAACATAAGAATCCAAAATCCACTATTTTCACAGTGAAAATGGATTTTCAAGCAAAATCAAATTCAATCAAACAAGACTACTATATTAAGCTCTAAACTAACATAACAACATTCAACAAACACAAATTAAGCACAATTACACAGATTTAGTCACTAGAACAGTAAAATGCTAAAAATGGTGAAATTGCTTACAACTTGCACTCTAGCTAGAAAACAAGAACAAGGACCTTAGAACCAATCCTATAGGCTTCCACAAGCCACTAAACCATGGCCATCCAAGATACACCATGCTCCAGCAATCTACAGTCTTCAACCTGCAACTTTTTATTTTTCATTGTATTTTCTTGATTTTTTTTATTTTTGTGTTTTTGATACTACACTGTATTTTATGGTTTCTAAAAGCTTTTAGAAGCTTTCTAGGAGCTTATGTGAGCTTATTCAGTCCATGAAACACTAACACAACCACAATTCAAGGTTTTTAATCTTGAAAGGGACAATATCAAATCATAAACTGTAATGTAACATAAGTGATGAAATTAAAACTTGAAATATATTTAAGAACACTGAATTATGATAACAAAGTACTTGAAAGCTTTAAAGATACACTAGAATTTTGATTACAACTAATTCGACATAAGAAAACTAAAAATAAACTAGATATCTGGAAATGCTGCATCTCTCTCCTCTTTTATAGATCCTTTGAACTCCCACTACTACTCTGAACAAATCCCACCTCTAATCTAAGCCGTTGGATGGGCTTAAATCAATCTTGGCCTTTAAACTGATTTTGGCGCCAAATCTTGTACAGGTGGCTAGAGATTATTTGACCATAATTGTGATATACCAAAGTGCTTAGTGGACTATTGGGACTGTTTCAAGCAAGTAATCATGAGTTTTTGTGGGATTATTTATGTAACGAAGGAAATGGGGTGTTTTGGTGATAGTGGAGATGCAGGGCATTAATTGTGGGGGGCTATGGAGTGTAGGGTTGATGAGGTGGTGGTAGGGGTGAGCTGGTGAAGGTGAAGACAGGTGGTGGAGATGGAGATGGTGGAAAACAGGTGGAGAAGAAGGTGGAGGAGGGAAAGGTGGGAGGGGGTTAACGTTTTATATAAACGTTTTTATTTTTAAACGTTTTGGGTTTGGGCTGGGGTTTTGGGCCTGGGAAAGAAAAAAGAAAAAAGAAAAGGGTGTAGTGGGCTAGGGGGTGTTGGGTTGTTGATGGGTTTGGGATTTATAAATAAAAAGGGTCCGTTTGGTTTGTTAAATTCACAAGGACCAAATTTGTAATTTCTGGATTTTTGAGGGTAGGTTTTGACAACTTTCCAAAGTATTTCCAAGGCCCATTCTTGCCATATGTGAATAGTATAAGGACCATGGTTGCCTTTTTCCCAATTTGAATATCCAGGGACCATTTCTGCCAATTGTGAAACTTCAGGGACCAAACATGTAAATTCTCCAAACTTTTCACCCAAGGACTATTCCTGCCAAAGTTCAATAACACAAGGACCATATTTGATAATTTCTAAAGTTTTAACTCCCAGGGGTTATTTTTGACATTTTTGCAAAGTTCAGGGACTAGTTTTGTAAACTTTTGAAACTTTTCATCTAAGGACCAATTGTGACAACTTTTGATTTTCTAAGGACTTTGGTAGACTTTTCCTTCAAAATAAATGCTTAGGGACTATTTTTGTAAAACTTAGAAAGTTGAGGGACTAAAACTGCCAATTATGCAAACTTGCATGTTTTTCATCAATTTTTGGTATTTTTGCATCTAAGACATATAAAACACTCTTTTGTAATAATTTTATCATTTTGATGCATTGTTGGGTTTTTTTGAATGTTTTTGGCAGTCTAAATAGTACAAAAAATGATGAGTTTTTACACACTCATCAGGGTCCAACCCCTGCGCAATCACTTAACGTAGTATCTTAGTATTTCTTATTTCAGGTTCTATTCAAGCTTGGCGTAATATCAACACCCCTCAAATCCTTTGATCAACATCGAAGGCCTGGTCGTGCAATCTATTGTACAATCAGTGGCGCCATCCGTGGGACCCGCTACAATTAGTCCCGTTATTTCCAAGCAAAAATAACAAGTCAAATATACTCACTATTATTCCGGCATGAATCCAGAACGAGAAGTTACACCCCCACCGGGTTTCTCGACCCTAACACCAATACCATCAACTGACCCTAACAACCTTCCGCCAATCACGGCCACCACATTTACTGCACGATCTGATCCAGAAGTAACACCCATTCACCATGCTTCAACATCTGCTCACCCGGAGCCTGTCATTAGCCCTGCTTTCGTTGAAGCCAATTTCGAAGAGTTGGAGTCATTATTAAGGGCCCGTAGGAGGCAGGTCTGAAATACGGAAATGCGTCGGGAGTTGGAATACTCTAGCGACGATTATGACAAAGCATTGGAGATGGAACCTAGACCTCAATCGCAGGGGGTCACGCATTCAGCTCTGAGAATTGGATCTCCCTCCATTCGAAGAACCAACGGGATGTCTGTCAGTTTCGAAGGGATTCCTGAGAGGACTCCCACCAGGAGAGAGGGAACAATGGCTGAAGGCTCCAACGGAAAGAGCCAGTGAAGAGAAAACATGTATGCTAATCTCCCTCCCCTTTTGGCCGCTCATTTAGGGAGGAACGAAGTAGGGGTTTCGTTACAGCCTTCGCACGCATTTGGCGTAGAAGGCGCTCCATTCAGTATGGGGGGAAACCTTCCTCCCAACGGTACGTATCCTTAATTTTATACTCAACCTTACCCTCAAAACCTTTACCCACCGGTAAATGGACAGTCTAGTAACCAGAGTTTCCCCCAAACTACGGTACCCTTTGGGCATCCGATAGCTTATCCTCCTTATGCTATGAGTAATAGGTACCCCTTTAATATAAGCACACCTTACCATCCGTATCCTAACCAAACTCCATCCGGAATACCCTCCAACCACAACCCATATCCTGGCATTCCCTTGGGCGAAGCCCCTTATAATTTTATATACTCGGAGCCTACAAGTTCCTCAACACCTTTCGTTAGGTGGATCGAAGACTATCCATTGTCGGATGGCTTGAAGATGCCTTCCCACATAGGCACTTACGATGGAAAGGGGATCCGGACAACTTCTTGCATTTGTTTGAAGGGGCGATTAGGATGCAGAAATGGGTCATGCCTGTAGCTTGCCACATGTTTACGTACACCTTGAAAGAATCTGCCCGGATTTGGTGGAACGGGCAGAAGCCAGGCAGTATTGTGAATCTTGATGATTTGAAGGCTAAGTTCCGATCACATTTTAGCCAACAGAAGAAGTTCACAAGAACACACCTGACCGTACACAACATCAAACAAAGGGACAACGAAAGTACAAGAGCCTTTGTCACAAGGTACACAGACGAGACTCTTCAGATTCTGGGGTTACACGAAGACCAACGCATCTCTGGTTTCGTACCCGGGCTCCGAAACCGAACCTTGGTGGAGTTCTTATCCACCGATCTCCCAGCTACTTATAAGGGCCTCATGGAGAAGACATACACATGGATCGAAGCCAAGGAGGTATCCACTAATGGAGCTCCTATTGACAACAGAGAGTATGGTAGCAAAATCTCGAAGCAGCCTTCGTGGGAAGGATCGAAGAAAAACAAGAACCATGGTAGATTCACCCCTTACCACAAAAGCCCCAATCACGGCCTACTAGGAAGCCTGTCCAAGTCACCCAAGGAAATATTAGCAACGGAGAGGGCTGCTAAGGTTTTTGAGCCACCTCCTCGTATGACAAGCAAATGCAGAAGCAGGGATATGACTAAGTATTGCCATTTCCATGAAGACTTCGGCCACGAAACAAACAGTTGTAGAGAATTGAAGAAGCAAATAGAAGAGGCGGTAAAAACTGGGCAGCTAGCGCATCTAGTGAAGGGTATCAAGAAAGGCAAGGAAAAAGTATCCGACACACAGCTAGGGAAAGACACTACCCCTCAAGAGGCTCCCATCCTCATGGTTCGTCAGGGAGAGCCTAATCTAAAGAGGAAGTCTGCTGAAAGGAAACTACATGAAGTAAGTGAAGTAACATTTCCTTCCGAGGCAGGAAGATATCCTTTGAGTGACCCAGTAGTCATCAAAGTCATAATTTCCAACCTGGACGTCAACAAAGTTTGTATGGACTGCGGAAGCTCCTGCGAAGTTATATACAAACATTGTTTCATGAAGTTGTAGCCCTCAATCAGATCAAAACGAGTAGAACCTAGAATTCCCCTGGTAGGGTTCTCGGGTGAACGCTCGTGGCCTCTTGGAGAAGTGCCCATAGAAGTAACATTCGGCGAAGGAAGCTTTACAAGGACTGAAACACTTAACTTTGTTATTGTAAGGTCGAAGTCCCCTTACAATTTGCTGATTGGAAGGACAGCCATGCAAAAGATGGGGATGGTAGTCTCCACCGTGCACTCATCCGTAAAGTTCCAAACAGAACATGGAATCGGAACCATATTCTCAAGCCGCAACGAAGAGGGCATGAAAATTTCAGAAAAGGATGTCGAAGAGGGTCCTTGCATGTCCAAAAAGGGGGTCGAAAGTTACGAAGGGTCAAAGGAATGCGTGGTGATAAATGAATCCCATCCAGAACACAAGGTAATCGTAGGGAAACACCTCCTTGCCGCCTTCAAAGAGAGGTTGGTGAAGCTGCTGGAAGCCTACAAAGATGTGTTCGCTTGGTCATACTCAGATATGACATGGATTCCGAGAACACTCATGTTCGATAAGAAGCCTTTCAACACAGAGCATAGGCTTCAGGAGTTAGGAAACGTCAAACCATCTAAACAACCACGCCGCAGCATGACTCCAGGGAAGTACGAAGCCATTAGCAATGAAGTAAACGAACTAGTGAAAGCTGGGATACTTATAGAAGTAAAAAATCCATCCTGGGTTGCTAACCCCATAATAATCCAACGAAGGGACCAATGATGGCACATTTGCGTAGATTTCACAGACATCAACAAAGCCTGTGCTAAACGAATTTGGCTCCCTGCGGGGAAAGATGAAGGGTCCTTGCCTTCATCGGATTTTCGGCGGAGATGCTTCCTCAGCACTGATAAAGGGTATCATCAGATACAAGTGGCGGAAGAAGACGAGGAAAAGACAGCCTTCTACGTAGGAAGGGCCACATACTGCTATAGAAGGGTACCTGTTGGTCTAAAGAATGCTGAAGCTACGTATCGGCAGTTGATAGAAAAAGTCTTCGATACACAAATGGGAAGGAATTTGGAAATCTATTCTGGCTACATGGTGATCAAGAGTAAGACGGGGGAGTACCTACTTTCTGACGTCGAAGAGACGCTTGCTCAGTTAAGAAGAATCAACATGAAGCTGAATCCAAAAATGTGTTCCTTTCATATCGAGAAAACTCAACCCAAGAAAAAGACCACAAACCAAGGGAATCGGAACAGTCCCGCAGGGGTAACGTCGAGACAGGCTCAGAATGGATCGGAAGGCACCTACAGTCTAGAAGCCAGGCTAGAGGCGTTAATTAAATTCCTCTTGAAGGGAGCTTATGGATCTTCCTCATCCTTCAAGAATTGTATCATGGGTACCCGTAAGGCAACCTTCCGATGGATTAAGGAAGCTGAAGCAGCTTTTCAAAGATGGAAGGAGTGTATGGAAATACTTCCAACCTTTACAGTCCCTGATCACAGCGAAGCATTGTTTCTACACCTCGCGACACCCTCCGGTGAAGTAAGTGCAGTACTATTGGCAAAAAGAAGAGGGATATACATTCCTATTTACTCTGCTAAAAGAACCCTGCAAGAAATCGAGCTATCCTACACAAAGGCAGAAAGATTAATACTGACTCTGGTAAATGCCGCGAGATGTCTTCGAAAGTATTTCCAGGAACACCCCATACGAGTACTCACGGACAATCCAATAAGGCGGATACTCTCTCATCCCAATAAGTCAACGAGAATAGCCAAATGGGCACTTGAATTGGGAGAGTATAGTATCGAGTACCAAAAAGAAGACCTCGCCGAAGGACAAGCGCCAACAAATGTACTCTCAAAGTCAAATCAAACAGTACGTGTACTAAGAAAGAGCTCCATAGAACAAGAAGGACAAATAAAGTACTCTCCGGCGGTTCTAAGACGGCCAGGATACTTAAGGATCAATCTTCCACAAAGAGCCTTCGACAGGGCGAAGACAAGGATGCTCCAAATCTTTTTGTTCCAGAAGAACCAGAACCTCCGGCGCGTCAAGACATGAAGGTATCTGGAAGTCCAGCATCAAGGGAGTCTATCTCTCAAACATAGTAAAAGCCCAAAAAGATGAAGTTCTCCCTGTCCAATGAAGAAAGCATAGCTTCGCAGTCTTAGAGCGAAGGGGTCTGCATAACTCTCCTTGGAAGGGCGGCTTCAAAAGACTCAAAACATTGGTAACTTTTGTAAGTCCTACATGCAAGACTTACAATTTTAAATAGGTCTCTTGTTTCCTACTTATGCATTAAATTCTTCTCTTTCGGGAAAGAAGCATTAATGGTAGGCGTCTTAGTGTTCATTTCTTCAAATGATGTAATCCTCCCTACCCACTTAATGATATTACATGAATCTCTTGTTTAAATTGACAAAGATTTGCCCAGCCAAGTAATTACAAGTTTCAATGTTCAAAGGATGATACGAGATACTCATGTCTTGTATGATGTTAAGCATCCAATATAATTCACATAATCTTTCCTAAGAATTCTTAGGGTATTCGAAGCCCTTCGCACTTAAAGGACGAAGACAGAGCGGGTCGCAACCCTCTGTCAGCAATTAAATTATACGATTGCTATGAAATCTTGGTTCAAAATACACACAATAAGGCTCTCTATTCCAAGCCTTAGGATGTATATTAGTAAACGATAAAGTGACAAACATATAAGCAAGGATGGGAATACACCCACCTATTGCATTTAAACATTACTAAAGTAGCACATAAGTTAAGCTACTCAAAAGATGATAGATATTGTCTGGTGCAACATAAACATAAATTGTTCAAGGCGTAGGCCGTAACCTACGTAGAATAAGTTAATATTGTCTTAAGGGTACATGCCACCCTTAGGGCCAAATTACTGCAAACACTGCAGCCTTCACTTACCTAGGGACTTGGGGCTTTCTTGTTGAACCTGGGATGCCTTGGGGCTTGCCTTGCTGGGGGAGGATGCCTTCTCCAAATCAGTCTGGGGAGAGGGGGGCTGCATGGCAGATCCTTTGTTGCCCGGAGACTGGGGCTTCTCAGCGTCCACCTTCGGAGATGAGGGCTTCTCAGGAGTTACTTTCATGGATGGAGACTTCACTGGGGTATCCTTCTTACTGACAGCTGATGGCTTCACCCTACGAGGTTTCTTGGAGAGAAGCGTCTCAAAGGAGGCCATTGGATCCTTTGTTGCTTCGACAAGGAAGGGGTACTCTGCAGTTGCGAGGACATTGCTGGCTTGATCAGATTCTGCCTCATGAGTGGATCAGTTATAAGGTACCTTCGACAAATCCATAGGCTTACCGGTTGCAGCAACTTCCTCCAATGTAGTGCATTTCCCATGATAGATGGCGGCATTAATAACATCACCTACCACTTTTCCTACCTCGTCGCTATGATACAACTCCATGGCTATGTAAGGAATGACTTTTGAGACCACCGCAGCCCTGTCTTTTCTGAGCGCCTTGTACTTACGCTTGAATCCATCCAGATCTTTGCGTAATTTGGTCTCTTAATCCGCCATCTTTGATCTCTCTTCCTCGAAACCCCCACACTTGGCCTCTAACTCGGCAATCTCCTCTTTGTACCCCACAACTTTTGCCTCCTCCCTTCGTAGCTTTTTGCATTCCGATTGGACCTTCTATAGTTCTTTCTCTAGGTCTGCGATGTCAGCACGAAGATCTTGAACAAGGGGATTCTTCTCCAAATCCCTCAAAGCTTCCTCACACTTGGTTTGAATCTCTGCAAACTCTTGATCCTTCTTCCTTTCCCTCGCCAGAATGGCATCCATTTTTTCCCTAGCAGCTGCAAGGGTTCGAAACACCTCCCTTGTGCGAGCATTCAGATGATTGTCCAACACAGCTTGTCTTGTATAGCTCTTATNCTCCCTTCGTAGCTTTTTGCATTCCGATTGGAGCTTCTATAGTTCTTTCTCTAGGTCTGCGATGTCAGCACGAAGATCTTGAACAAGGGTATTCTTCTCCAAATCCCTCAAAGCTTCCTCACACTTGGTTTGAATCTCTGCAAAATCTTGATCCTTCTTCTTTTCCCTCGCCAGAATGGCATCCATTTTTTCCCTAGCAGCTGCAAGGGTTCGAAACACCTCCCTTGTGCGAGCATTCAGATGATTGTCCAACACAGCTTGTCTTGTATAGCTCTTATCGTGCAAATCACACAACTCCTCAATGGGCATACTAGTTAAAGTACCCCTTCAGCTAGCAGGAGTGACGTGCTCAACAAGACGATGGCAGGTTGCGGCATTAGGAAGCTCTTTCGTATTGGGAAGGCCTGTACAGTATAAAACAAATTAGAAGATGCGTAAACATATTACTGCTTAAACCTATGGCGTATGCGCTTACCATGGATGTCTTCATTCTCCTGCAAAACTTCAACAGGTTTTTGGGTGGTAAACTGACCCTTCTGCCTGGTATTCCTGGTAGGAGGGGTTGGTAACATCAACTTCCTCTTTGGAGTAGCCTTCACTGCTTTGGCAATGGTCCCCTTCCTGCTTCGTACTCTGTCAGCAATACCAGATGACGAACCAATGATGGTTACGTGATCATCCTCGGAGGGAGGGTCATCGGATTCAGCAACATTTTCCACCAACTGAGATGCCTCCTCTACATTTCCTGGCTTCGATGGTTTCGAAGGCTTGGAAGGCTGGATTGAAGCTATGGGCTCAATCATTTGTGCCTCACCCTCCTGGTTATTAACTGACACACAGGGTGAGCCAACACCATAGTTGACTTCGTTGGGATCCTTTGGAAGGAAACTCGCCTCTTTGGCACCACCAGCAACAACAAAGTTCTGGAATGACATCTCTGAAAAATAAAAGAAAAAAAGATAAATATCATCAGATAAGTCATTTAACTCTATTTAAATATGAGTGTACATACTTTGTCCATCACATTCTATTTCAGGCTTCAACGGAGAGCCCTCCCAGTGGTCAACAATGTCAGCCATGTAAAGGATGGGCTCGGGGAATGTTTGAACATTCACTGGATGACGGACAAGACGCTGGTACAACGGATTCCTCCGAACAGTAAAAGGCAACTCATCATTGAAGCGTTTTTTGTCAAACCTGTTTGCTTCATCCACTAAAGCAGGGTACTTGATGCGTGCGGGACTGCAACACGCACTACGTTTTACCTCTCGAGGGATCTCGAGAAGCTTGCAATCCCCACCAGGCAGTGTACCTGACCGATGTAGTATAGTGTAGTGGCAAGTACCGGGGGATTGATCGTTCTCTCGCAGGGAATAGTGTTCGTTAGGCTAAAGGCTACTCTAATCTAGGTCTAAGGGTGGAGGAAGATTCTTTTTGTATTTTTTATGTTTTATGAAAGCAGTAAATCTCTGGTTTTGGAGGAAAGGGCGGAATTAGTTGCTAATCAACTAACCCAAGTTATCTACTTCTAAGCTACTTATATTTTTGTATTTTTTTGGTTTTGGGAAAATCAGTGGTGGAGAATAGTGTTTACTTAGATTTCATTATTCCCTAACTATCTTTTACCATGTAATTAGTATGTTGAGTTTGCGTGGATGACGGGTGTATTCCTAACAAGTCGTAGGGAGTGCGTTCAATTCCCTAACTCTATAAGTTCCTACCTCACTGTATGACGATACGTCAAGCATCCTATCATGAGCTCAGCGATAGCAACCTATGCATGAAATACTACCTTAAAATCGATAACGCACATACGATTCACGTTTCTAAAGACGTTCAAGCTTGTTAGCGTATAGGAGATTAGCCAGTTTTCTCTAGTCTAACGTAGATGAAACATTCACCCAAAAAAACAATCACAACATACACATCACATGATAATCAATAGTTAGGTTTCATTAGATCTAAGCAAACACAAAGTAAATTAGCCTAGCATGTTAAAAGAAAGACAAGTACAAGCATAAATCACACAACACATAGACATATTGTATGAATGAAGACTTATCTTGGATTAAACATGCAAGTTAGAGGGGTTAGGATACCCTCTAAGGTCTGTAATACACGAACTAGGGTTTAACCCTAAAGTTCTCCACTCCAAAATTCGACTCTAGACACTTTTAAATAAAGGAAAATCATTCTATATATATAGAAAACGCGGGCTGACGGCGTCAGCCCAATAGGTGACGTCGTCAGCTCGGCGATTAGGGTTTCCTGA